>SNQJ01S0191996.1:0-17994 GCA_010110895.2 Picea sitchensis
CATTCATCAAACCGAAAGGCATCTTATCATACATGAACGTACCCCAAGGGGTGGTAAAAGACGTTTTTTCTTTATCTTGTTCATTCATGGCAATTTGATTATATCCAGAGAAACCATCAATCATAGACATTCTATTTTCCCCAACTACCTTTTCTAACACATGATCCATTTTGGGCAGAGGATAGTTGTCTTTAAGAGAGGATTTATTTAAATTTCTAAAATTCACGCACAGTCTAATTTCTCCACTCTTTTTTCTGACCGGGACCAGATTTTATACCCAATCAGAATATCTTAGAGGTACTATAATCTTCGCCTCCAAAAGTTTCTTCACTTCTCTCTCGACCATAGGCAATAAAATGGGGTTGATCTGCCTAAGATTTTGTCTAAACAGTTTGACCCCAGGTTTTAAAGGTATCTTGTGATCGATCACGACAGTGTCATAGGTTCTTAACTCGTTGTAAGACCAGGAGAAAACATCCTTAAATTTTCTGAGTAGGTCCTTATATTTGTCCTTTATTTCAGGGGGGAGGAGTTTAGATATTTTGGCCATCTTGGATTCTTCTTTGGTTCCTATGTCACAGTCCTCAACCTCTTCAGGTTGGGATTGTAAGGTGGATTTTATGGGTATGTCGTTTTGATCAAACAGTATTTCTAAAGGGATCAGTCCCTTTGGAATCTGGTTATTTTTTAGGACCAGCATACGATGATTTGCAATTTTTTCTTGGAAAGCTTGAGGGTCCTCCCCTTCTTGCATGATCCATATCTGGTCATTCTGATTTTTTTGATCCACATGAGTTTCATAAAATTCACCTACTCCTTCAAGAAACTTCTTAATTTGTTCATCATCCTCAAAAACCTACCAGTGCTGGATATTATCTGGTATAGATGGTCTGTGTCTTATCTCTATGTGATACCTCAATTTAAAGGTTGTAGGAGGAGTGAAAGTTGAATCTTCTTTAGCTAATGCATCAGCATGTAAGTTTTCTGTGCATGGGATGAAGTGGAAATTTATAGAAAAGAAAAAAATTTCCATCAAATCCCAGGCACAATTGCTATATGATCTTAATCTAGGATGCTTGGCTTGGTACTGTCGATTTATTTGTTTGACTATTAACTCTGCATCTCCGTATACCTATAGGTTATTTATTTTTAGCTTCCTGGCAGCCTCTAATCCTAAGACCAATGCTTCATATTCACATACGTTATTAGTATAATCTATATCCCATTGTAGTCTGTAAAAAAAAGGAACAATGAACTTTCCTTCAGGAGCCACTAAAAGCACTCCTACACCAGCCCCTTCACAAGATGAGGCACCATCAAAAAACATTTTCCAGATGCCGGTGCTACACATATCCTCAGTCATGTAACCTGACTCTTCTTGCTCTATATCATTTTCTTCTAGACAACCATCTAAACCATCGTCAAAAGATAAGATACAATTTACTAAATCTTGATCTACAATGTAAATAGGGAAATTGTTCGTATTTTGAGGGTCGCTTACTGTATATGCTAACCTCGTCTCTCTGTACAACTGAGTAAATTGCCCACCAAACACAGGAATTGTGGAGAACTTCATATCCAGTTGAAGAGAACCCCCCATCTTGGATCCCCATGCCCTAGACAACAGTAAGCCATACTTGGTGGGAATATCAACAATAACCACATCCATCAAGATACTCTTAACTAGGACCTATGCTAGGGTAGCTACTAAATCCTTTATCATTCCCATACACTTAACTCTTCTCGAGTCAAAAGAGTAAACATCTCCATAAGGTCTAGTGATCTGGAGACCCAATTTGTCCATAATAATTTTAGGCATCATGTTATGGGAGGCTCCGGAGTCTAGCATGCAATTATGTAGCAGTTGATCGTATACATTTAAGGTGATATAAAAGGGAGCAATAGTGTCTTTGGCCCATTTAAAATGTGGACCAAAAGTGATGTTGGGTTTATCATCTTCCAAGTTTAAAACGTCAGACTGGCTTTCTATCTCTGAGACACCTATCACTTTGGTAATCTGCTTTCGATAAACTGGGTTTTTTGCTAATTCTACCAGAGGAATTGGTATCTTAATTTTATTTATCTCATTTTTGAAACCGAAAACTCCGCTCACTTTGTCTGTTTCTCTAGTTGGGACTTTCGAATCCTTCCTTTCTGACTTATTCGTCTGCACTACTTTATTACTCATGGTCTTGGTTGAAGGCATAATTTTATTAGCTATTTCGGTTCCTTGTGCTTGGGTCTCAACTTTTCCCACTTCAGACTCTTGTGTGCCTACTACTTTCACTTTGTTGTTAGGTAATAGGGTTTCTTCTGGGGTAGGCTCATAATTTTGCCCTCTTGGGAGAATTTTCTTAGGTTGAGTAGTTGAAATGGGCTTACTCTTAGATCTCAAGTTATACTTAGGTTGGACCTCGACCATTATCATTTCGGTTTCTTGTTGAGAGTTGCAAAGGTCAGTATGATCTCTTTCTTCACCCTTAACCGACGATTGTTGAGTGTTTAGAGATTTTTCATAATATTCTCTAGTTAGATACGATTGTGTGCAGTCATCACCAAAGTTTGTGACATCATTATCTGAATCTCTGAAATCTTGGAGATCATTCGCTCCTACAAAATTTTCGTTCTTTATGGGATCTTGTATTTTTTGGTCTTCATTTTTTATCTATCCTTTGTTGGTTCGGGGGGTTGGGGTTCCTCTTGAAATCCTTTTTGGCGAAAGAATCGTCTTTGGCCTGTTCTAGCTCCATTCTAGATATTTTATTAGATAGGTCCTTAATTACCCTAGCCATATCATCTACTTTGTCATCTTTGTATCTATTAGACCTTGACGACCCTGCTTGTTCTCTAAAGCGTCTATTTTATCGATTTCCTATTTCTACTTTAGATTTTAACTTACTAGAAGCCATCATATTTGACTCAATTTTTACAGCTTGATATTGCATTCGGTTTAGAGTAGTACCCCTTCTTTCCCATAGAAGAAGTGCAAAATCTGGTTCGAAAGCCCCCGCGAAAGTCACTTTGGCTGCGGGTTGGGACCGTTTAACCTCGACTGGGATTTTGTTATACAGCTTATTGAATCTTTGAATAAACTCCATAACCGTTTCTGAATTATTTTTTCTTAAAGACCCAAACTTGGTTAGATAATATAGGTGGTCCTTTCTTTCACCCCATTTTCTAAGGAAAGCATCTTCCAAGGCGTCATAGGACAAGATAGATCCTGCGGGTAGACTCTGAAACCAAATTTGGACCTGTCCTTCAAAGGTTTGGACGAGAAGCCTTGAATACACATCTTCATGTTCGAGACCTAGGATGTCTATGAATTGGTCAAAGAAACTTATGTGTTCGGCTGCGGTCAGATCTCCTTCCCCGGTGAATTTTGGCAAATTTTTTATATAATTTTTGGGAAGGTCGTGTAGAGGAACGAGCAATACCAAGGAAGTGTACCTTGCTGCCACTTTAGTGAACACTCTAGGAGGGGGGGTAGGCCCTTGGCCTCCAGCTCCTCCTCCAGGAGATCCTCCACCTCCTACTCCAATAACCCCACCACCTCCTCCTTCGGCGGCTGCCATCGTTATTAGTGGAAAGTTGTAAAGGGAGTTTTGGAAGACTAAAAGTGAATCTTTACTTTCTTTGCGAGGTGAAAAATCCGAGGATGACTGGTAAGGGATGTGAGGGCTTGTCTCTTAGGAATTCCAAGAGATGTAGTCAGGGGAACCAACGAGTGCGGAAGCTGGATGTGTGAAATATTCTTCGATACCGTGTGAGGTCACGAAATTCAACTGAAGAGTTCATGATATATCGATAGTAGATAAATTTTCTGCAGGACTTTTTCCTTTATGTTTTGCAGGGGTTATCAGATTGGTTTTACTTCTAACTTCGGAGTAGTTCGATGTTAGATCCTTAGTGTCGAAGAAAGGGATGCGCAAATTCAAAGGTTCAGAAGAACTTTTGGTCTTTGATTGCGGTTATTTAAGCTGATAGACTGCAGGGGTCGGCTTAAGAGATCCTCTTGTCTTTAAAATTTTCTCAGGGTTAGTAACGGGTGTGGTCTGTTTACCATCTGGGTTTTGTCTAGTATTCCTTCGTCCGGATGCCATCTTATTAATCATGGGGTCACCAAGTGAAAGATTGGAAATCCTTTACAGGTCTGCACTCTTTGTTCACTATCAAAGGGTGGCACTTTCAATGAAATAAATGTCATTTTACCAAGGAAAAAGATTTTGTAACTTCAGTCCCCAGCAACGACACCAAAAAGATGTTGTTCTAGAGTCTGTACTTAAGGCTTAGAAGTTCAATATCTAGGCATCTAAAAATGAGTAAAGGGTAGGGAAGGAAGAAACATCAACCTTCGGCAAGGGAAACTAGGGATGATTTATGTATTGGCATTGTCTAGCTTCCAACTGTTACTGGATGTTTATATCCCATTCAATCGCTGCCCATGAGCGTTCGAGTTCAACCCGAGTAGTGGTTTTTTTAAGGATAGTATCAAAAAGGTTTAAGGAAATATGTGTTTGATCTGATAGTCCGGGTTCGATATTAGGCTGCCTTGTTATAGGGACAGTCATGGAGGAACAGAAAGATAAGAAAATCTCAAGGGGAATTTAAGTGTTGTCTCAATTTCAGTCGTATAAAAGAGAGTTTACGGTTTCAGGAGTGAAAAAAGGGTGCAAACCAAAGGCCCTTTCCCGTAACTGAGTTATATTTTGATAAAAATGTATGGGGTGGGAGAAAACATTAAGTTATCTATCGAGTAAGGATCCTATCAAGGGAGAATCTCACGTATAAACAGAAGAAGAAAAATGTAAAGAAATAACCCGATGAAGCATAAGATATATACAAAATTCTTATAGTGTTGACTGGTCTTATACCTGTTGATAGTTGGTACAAAGGAAAAATAGTAAACAATATAGAAAACCAAAATTCATTCACTATAGTAGAGGTTGTACTAAATTATAGAGAAGCATTCATCAGATACAAATATGAAATGAAATGAAATATGAGATACAAGGAAACAAACTCATAACACAGTCATGACGGAATTGAGAATCTTCGGATTTGCTTTATATTAACTCTCAAAATAGAAAACCTCTATTACAATCGACACAAAAAGGTCCAACCTTTGTTCCTTCTTTCTATAGTATATTTATACAGTTTTACATAAGATGGAATCTCAATCGTTGCAAAATTTTTAGTTATGATAAGGAGGAGAGCAATTGTTCCATTTCTTCATCATTGTCTTTATTTGGTACCAGAAGATTGTCCTCATGCATGCTCGATACAAGTGACACATTTTTCCACCAGCCGAGATATCAACCTTGACAGTTTTGCTTGACAATTGGCTTCAAAAGAGTAACAATCTCGGGCTAATTACGACAACCTTTCTTCCATCTATATATCTATGATGTCGATAGTGCACAATTGCACACTTGGGTTAATCATACATTTATCTATTTGAACTATGTCTGCCATGGTTACTTGCGAGATCTCAGCCGAATCTCTTTCTTCTTTCTCATTTAAATCAAGTGATATTTTTGCTATATTCATTTGACTCAATGCCTCAACATTTCCTTCGCTATCAATACCTAATAGATTACCATATATAGAACCAAAATCCTCTTCTAAGGATTTTGTTACCCTCTTAGATTGAAGATTACCTTCTGATATACTGTGCTCCCATTCTTTTAATAAAATATTTCCTCTAGTCTACTCCGAAATGGAAAAACTGGGGGTGCTTCCCGATTCCCTATTGTTTGTAGCTATTACAAACTCTTGAAAAGAGACCCAAGCTACTCCAACTTCTCTTTCTCTAACAGATAAATTTTCCAAAACTTGATTAACAAGTAAGCAGTTGTCCCAAATTACCTCTACCTTGGCGAGTAAATTTCGCTGGGCTACAGAAACTCTGCTCTGAATCTCCATCACCTGGGACTGGAATATCCCAATATTAATAACTTTACTTTCAGCGATTTCCACTCTAGCCTGTAGCTGTTCGATCAAGTCTTTTTTCTAGCCCGCTTGTATCTGACCATTCTGAACTGCCAGCTCTACTTGTTCGAGCTTAGTTTTGAGCAGCTCTTTCTCACTTTTATCGGCCAACCTTGCTTGTTCTATCCCTAAACTCACCTGGTCCTTGGTAGCCTCCTCTGTTGTGGTTAGTCTGGCTTCTAGGGTTTTGATGAGGCAATTTTTTTGCTTCAGCTGGTTTTTCAAAACCCCAACTGAAAATTGATTCGTTGTGGCATATGCCCCTAATGTCCCTGCTATTTCTATCACGAACTGTTCATTCTTCTTGTCTTTCCCATCGGTCAATACTTGGTATTTCTTGGCTGTTGATTCCTCTTCCTGATAGAATTCTCTCTTTACCACAACCTTTCTCTTCTTATCAAAGAAGAACTCATTTGGAGGGAGCTCTTCCATCCTTATAGGTCTCAATTCTTCATTTAAAATCCACCCTGCGTCAATGTTTCCCTGTGTTGACTGCAAGGGAGTAATGGATGCGATGGTATCTCTGATTTTTTTAGCTGGTTGCCCCAGAGTAGTAACCAGAGTCTTCTTTTTCAGTGGGTCAAGAGTCTTTATCTTTGTTTTTAGACTCTTAGTTTTCTCTTCCCCGTCCTGGTGTTTTTATTGACTGGGTGTCACATCTTTGGAGCCTTCGACATCTTTTTGTTTCACCTCAATTGTACTCGAATTCTCACCCCACAATACTGCGGGAAGACAACTGCGTCGATGTTCTTGGAATTTCATAACATAGGCCCTCTCTTCAGGTGCCAGGGTTTATATCCGAGCTAAAATCTTGGCATAAGATCTTGTGCCTAGGAAAATGTCATCCGAGGGTGAATTTTCGTGTTCGAACCTTTTGAGTCCGCAATTGGCCAGATGATTACTTATGACCCTTTGCGGATCGTGCTTCTTGAATTCAATAAGAACCAATTTTAGGTCTTCTAGGGCTGCTGCCTCAGCTTTAGCATGCCCAAAATCTAACAAAGAATACAAATTTAAATGAACAAGAAAAGGTGGCCATACCTTCTTTGAATATCCCTTAAACTCCTTGCTTATGCCACCAATTACTGTTTGTCTAGCAACCTCACGACAAGCCAGCTTGTCGGGTATGAATAATGGTAATGCATGTGGGGGAACAAAAACCCCCAAAACTATGAGATATGAGAATTCAGCTTCTACATACCAGTCAACTATACTGCTCAAATTCAGCACTATACTATCTATGATCGTGGGTGGCGGGTGGCCGAAAATAGTGACATGCAGTGGTACTGTTACCCAGTTAAAGATTTCATATATGAAATCTACCGCTTTGTTTTCCCACAATTTTGAATGATAGACGTGGATGGGCTCGGCCTCTGATGGAGTCCAACTCCAACTCATTAAGGGAAAGGGTGTTAGAAAACACATGACATCCATAATGTACGCGGACATGAAAAAGGAAGCAATCTTTCCACTTTCTTTCTGCGCCTGGTACTCTGTAACTCGATTGGTCAAGCTATCAGACAACATTTTCGCCCAATCGAAGGAACAGCCTTCGGTGATTTGATGTATTAGAGGCACCCATTGAAGAAAGAAATGTGTGGTGTCCTCTCTCCCATATAATCTGCAGGTCATCATAGCTATATACTTGAATTGTGGTTCCAAGGAAGCTATTGAATATATACCATTATTGTCTGCCCTGAAATTCACAGGGTGTGAAACCCAATCTTTGATTAAGCTGGACATAGTCTTGTCATATTGCACACATTCCTTCTTTTTGAACTTCTCCAAGAATTTGTCATCGTATGTAAGGTCCGACATGGTAGGCAACTTGTACATAGCCTACAGTTGTTCAGGTCTGAAAGTCTTGATGGTGGCCTTCTGCTCATTGATGATGGTTCTGGTTGGTATGTCCGCATGGTCTAATTCCCACCGGACGATATCATAGTAAGGGAGCAGTCATGGCCTGGCCTCTACTTTATGCATTCTATATTGGACGACAATCTTATATTTGGTGGTTATGTCATCTTTTCATTGTCACTGGAATCATCAGAATAATCTACTAATTCAGCCTGTAGAACATCATAAACAAACAACCAGGTCAAGACAGAGCCAACACTTCGAGGTGAAGTATCAGTGATGTTGTTTGAACCTTGTCCTGAAATCTCAACGTTGGCTTTAGACGCTTTTCGTAGGGCCATGACGGGAGATCCTGCTTTAGCTCTTCTGAGATAAAAATATGTATACATACAAAAATTAGTTCACTGAGAAAAGTGTGCTCTGTGTAATATAGAAATGAATTTGTGATAACGAATAACAGCTCTATATATTCAAAAATGCAGTACTTTTTAAGAACAGAACTGTCAAATCACGCTTAAATATAAATTTAGCAATAAAAAAACCAATCTTTACTTGTCGATTCACCTTGTTTCTAATTAATGCCATAAATTTTGGCGGTTCAAAATGTCAGTTGGCATAAGGAAGAATTAAGACTACCTCGTAAACTTTGCATGCATCAAATCATGGGAAATATTGGCTTAGCTCAATTAATCAGGTTTTACCAACGTTAATTAATCTTTCGATACTCGCTGCATCGGGAGTTTTTTCTTTAACCCTTTGAATCTCTAACGCTCGAGATTGCGATGATTGTCTTTGGTTAATAAAAAGTGTAATTATGATTAGGTGCTTAATTAATTACGTGATTATTTATATCGCAATTTCGTGGCTCGGAGCTTCAAAGGTATAACTTCCGGGCAGTTTGTATGCCGAGTTGCGAAACCGCGAGATTGTGATGATATGTTTTAATTTAAAAGGGAGGATAAAATCAGATTAAGTGTTTAATTAATTATGTTTATATCTTTATCGAGACTTCGCAACTCAGGGCTTTGACAGTGTATATTTTTAAAAGAAGATACGCCGAGTTGCAAATTTCCGACAGAACTTAACCATGGCTAAGCTTTTACCTTTAACCTTAACGTGGGTTACTAAAACAAGAAATTCATGGTTTCGGCTATCGGGATTACGACAGTAAGACTTTTGGATTTAGTAAACACCGAGACATGAAACCCCGATGATGCTTACCCATAATTTAGGAAAATTCTACTCTCGTTACTGACCTGGGTAAAATTTTAAAACAATTTCGCTATTTCGTTGTTCGAGACTTGTGAACTATGTGATCTATAGCATTCGACATACGAAATCCTGAGGTAAAAAAAGGGGGAAAATTATTTGAACGAAAAGTAGAAATCACCTTGAGAGTATGATAACCATCGCCACTTGCGTGATGAGACTTCAGAGATTTTGAAACAACAGAAGGAAAATATGAAAACCATCTTTCGATTTCGAGCATTAAGACATGAAATTCAAAAAGGGCTAAAAAAACAAAGGCAGCTCCAACACCACTAATCCATATTTTATGATAAGAACGAAATGAATATAGACTATTAATAGGTTCTTAACACAAAATAATAGAGATATAGTAAAATTGGTTTTCTATTCAATAACGAAATAAGCTGAAATTGTAAAATGCAGTGGAAACAAGCTTGTTGGAATGGTGGCAGCTTATCTCTGAGAAGAGATGTGACGGTAGCACGCATTCATAAGAAGAAGGTTACAATGAGGCTCTGAAGACATTTTTACAATAATAAAGAATGCCAAAAACCCTATACATCCAAAAACCTAACCTTAAGAGATGAAATGCCAAAAGTCATGTGGGCCCCGTTTGGGTAAGTTAGTACATCAACTTCCCGGGGTCGTAACTTTTGCATACGATCTTCGTTTTAGGCATGTGATAGCCCGTTGGAAAGGTATCATCGAGGATATTAATTTTGGGGACTCAATCATGCCTTTAGCTATCATTGAGGAGATAAATCCTGAAAAACCTTCATTTAGGCCCTCAAAATGGCCCCATAAGTTAAAAATGCTAAAAGTAGTAAATTGTCAAAATTGTCAGAAAATGATTTTGAGCCAATTGGAAAAGGTGGGTGCCCACCAATATCCATCTGGATCAAGTGATCCTTGGTTACTTTTGGTGCCCGGAGAGAGAAATCCCTCAACAACAAATCAAGGAGCAACGAATCTGGACACACTCTCAAAAAATAATTCTCAACACCATTTTGTCTGTCATAGTCAAACCCTCAAGAATGAATCCTCGATACTTCAAAATCGATTACAAACAATACGCCCCCTATGGGCACACTCCATAGTAGCTATCTTCATGCACAGTCCACAACAACGATCTGTCTGTTCAAATCCAATAGTTCAAACCAACTCCACTCCAACAACAATGATCTCGATTTGGGTGATCTGGGCGTACCAACATAAATGATAACAAGGAGCAATTAAATGGGTTTGATGCCTGGAGTTTACAGACTTCTATAGAAATTAGTATTTGAAAAATCAGCACAACAATAACAGAGAGACACACGCAGGAAGACGTTAGACACTAATTTATGTGTCTATTAGACGACCAGAAATCAGTACACGCAGCTGACGACTGCTCTATGGGAGCTCCACACTTCCATGCTCACTGCACCAGTCCAGACTGTCAATCGCCCTCCACGCTCACTGCACTAGTCCAGGCAGTAATATCCTTCTAAGCTTTGATACCAACTTGAAAAATAGAAGGAATGAAATGGAACCAACTTCTCTAAAGCAAAGTCAGTTACCAACTAGTTTTTTTCTCATAAATTGTTTAATTAATGAATAATAAAAATAAAATAAAACACCTTTCAAGTTGTAGTTGCACTTAATTTTCAAGTGAACAATCCATATACCATATAAACTCGGAATTACAATTCATATAAACTCGAAATTACAATTCAAAGTAGGAAGAAGTTCCCAGTACACTTAATTTCAAGTGAGGAACTTAATTTCAGGTGAAAATCCCAAGATAGATTTGGATCTAAGGTTTAGGTTTATTTTATGGTTATATCTTGTTTTTAATTGGAGTATATCTAGTTATATAGAAGGCTCACGGTAGGGTTTATTCATTCAATTCACAATGGGGTATAGGGATTGTGTACAACATTGTTATTCTTTTTTATTTTTTAATAATTACCAATGATGTTATTTGAGTATATTTTTTCTCAGTTTGTGTTTTAGTTTCAAGATTTTGAATATAATAGTTTTGATATGGTGTTAAGTTTAGAGTTATCCAGTTTTTTAGAGAAATTTTTTAATTTCACTTTGTGTTTTAGTTTCAAGATTTTGAATATAATAGTTTTGATATGGTGTTAAGTTTAGAGTTATCTAATTTTTTAGAGAATTTTTTTAAGTGAAGAATTTGCTTATTGTGGTTTCAAAGTTTAACAAAGAAAATTAGAATTTGCTTCCCATGGTTTCGAAGTTTAATCAATTAAAATTGAATAGGCCTTCGATATGTTGATACTATTGTAAGTTGTAAGTCATTATTTTACTATTGATTTGCAATAACAAGATCTCACACCATCAACTAATTTTTTCATTGAGGATATCCAATAGCTTGAGCTTTTCACTTCAAATGATTCTTTTTGTGACTTATAGGAAAAAAATCTATATAAATAGAGTTAGTTATCTCTAATTCATAAATGTTACTACAAATTCATTTAACAAATCATTATTCTACCCATCCACACATTTTACAACCCATTATGAAGGAGATGTGTAATTTCTCTAGTGCTCAATCTTGAGTTGACACGTGTTCATCTATATATATGACTAAAAAACACAATCCATTTATGCACTTAAAAATACAATTTAAATAACAAAAAAAGGTGATTTCACCAAGATTTCACAAAAAAGTTCAAAAAGTAGAATGTTTAGACAATGCCTATTAACACTAATAAAGCTTTTGATGTCTAAAAAGATACGAAGAACATTCTTGAATATTCCTTAAATAAGATATAGTTGTACATGCACCAATAAATTCTGATTTTAATTAATGAATAATAAAAATAAAATAAAACACCTTTGTAATTGCAATTAATTTAATTTCAACTGACCAATCCATATACCATATAAACTTGGAACTGCAATTCAAAGGAGGAAAAAGTTCCCAGTACATTTAAAATTTCAGGTGAGGAACGCATATTTCATATAAATTCCCATTTAATTAAAAATATTTAAGTGACCAGCACTTGTTTCTTATAAATTCCCAGTAGGCCACCCCTATATCATATAAATAGTAGGCCACCCCTATAATTCAAGTGACCAATCCATATATCATATAAACTCAGAATTACAATTCAAAGTAGGAAGAAGTTTTTAGTACACTTGATTTCAGGGGAGGAATTTAATTAAAAAAAATTCAAGTGACCAACACCTGTTTCTTATACATATACCATATAAACTTGGAATTACAATTCATATAAACTCGGAATTACAATTCAAAGCATGAAGAATTTTTCAGTACACTTGATTTCAGGTGAAGAATTTAATTAAAAAAAATTAAAGTGACCAACACCTGTTTCTTATAAATTCCTAGTAGGCAACCCCTATCTCATATAAACAGTGAACCAAAACTGAAAGCAGTAAGAAATTGAAGCTGAAAATCATGCCCATTTCGATGTTCAAAGCATGCGCAATGCACAATGTATTGAAGCAGCCACTTAACCTCTGCGTCGTACTCTTCCACATAATTGCTTCCCAGAAAATCTCCAAAAACACGAACAAGTTCAGTTTTTATCTTCCCACTAAGATCGCCTTCATCGTTACACAATGCTATGATTTTTAATCCAAAACCCAACTACGATAACTGGAAGAATTTGTTACATGCAAGTACCAGTTTCACCATTCGGACAACCGGTTCTACTATATCCATACTTTGCAGCGTCTCCCTGCTATGGGGGTCCTCTTCACTATGGGGAGTTGTGAGTAGGTAATAAATCAAGAAGAGCCCTTGGACAAGTGCCATACTAAGTAGATGAATATTATTATCCACCTCTCCATTGTCATCTTCATGGCTGCTGGTACTACTGTTAGAGCTAGAGATCATAGCATCATCTTTGTGGTTGCTAGACGTAACTGCATCATGTGCTCCTGGAGATGGGAAATGGATACCATTACTACCATATAGAGAACCTCCACGCAACATGGAAAATAGAAGAGGCATACGTTACTGATCCATGCAACTCTGAGGATTGCCATTCCATTGTAAAGGTCTTCATTTACTACATCCCTCAAACTCTCCCATTCAAATAATACAGAGAGAGAGAGAGTTCAACCAAATAAAAGATGGGAAACCCCTTGTTTCTAAGAAGGTAATTGATGAAGTTGTCAACCATCCCACAGTAAATTATTAAAACCATAGTCTAGATTTTAAAAAACCCAGCATGTTTGAGGTCAAATAGAATGAGTAGAAATGCCAATACAGACTTTTCAGGTACCATCCACAAATGCTTCTCTTCCAAACCACCCATGACGTCCACAATCCTAGCCAGTTCTTTGCAAACCTCCTGTGCATCATCACATGAAGAGACAGAGAACTTGCGACATGAATATAGTAGTTGTAAATTGATTACTTGGAACATGTATTCGTATCCTTTGATTGAAGAAAACACTTGTCTGTTTTCCTCCCTGATTATTTTAATTGAATTTTTCAATAGTGACATATTTTGTATTGTATAGTAGAAAAATGATATATATTTTACTAATATATATTTTAATTAGACTTACTTCTCTTTTCATTAGACTCACATAGCCTCTCATTCATCCTGACTTTTGGTTTAAACCGAGCTCTATAATGCAGAAGTCAGGGGGCATAATGATTCGGAGTAAATCCATACTTCAAATCCTAGGAAGTAATGCATGAAGCATAAGTATTTCATCTCGAATTCTAAGGTTATCTCCCTCTCACACCAGGCTATTATCCCTCCATATCTTGTTAGAAAGAGATCATCAACATACAATATTAGTATAACAGGTTGGTTACCTCTTAGCTTGAAGTATAGATTTGTATCAACATCACTTTTTTGAAATCTCGGGCTTTTAAGAAAGCCATCAATCCCGTCATACCAAACTCTGGGAGCCTTCTTAAGACCATACAAGGCCTTCCTTAGATTTCATACATGAGTGCCTTTTTTATGCAATACAAGACCATATGCTTGTTCCACAAAGACCTCGTGTTCAAACTTTCCATTGAAGAATGTTGTTTTTACATCCATCTGATGTAGCTTCCAAACAAGAACGAGAGCTAAAGCGATAATAGTTCGAATGGAGGTATACCTGGATACAGGAGAAAAAGTCTCTTAATAGTCAATTCCTTCTTTCTGAGTGAAGCCTCTGGCTACAAATCTTGCTTTGAACTTTTCCACACTTCCATCAGCTGCATGTTTGATCTTATAGATCCATTTGGAAGAAACCATTGATTTGTCTTTTAGCCTGGGCACAATGTCCCAATCATTGTTCTTTATAATAGACCTATATTACTCAAGCATGGCATCCTAATGTTTCTCATCAGTGCAACATAACCTCCAAACCTATGAGTCCTCTTCCTTTCCCTGAAAGTTCCTTTAGGATCAACTATCCTTTTTGCTTCCTACACTATTTCTTTAAGCCAGCCTGGCTTCCTTTTGGCTGGAGGTTCTTCAATATTTATTTCTAACACTTCATCAGGTTATAGGGGCTCATTACTTGTCCCTTCACAAGGTTCCTCCCTATGATCATCTTACTCTTCATTTTCAGAAGAGGGTGAAGCTAGTTGAACTTCTTTTGATTCTTGCTAAAGCTCTCTGGATTTATTAAACGTGGCTTCCTCATGGAAAGTCACATATATTTTTACCTCTATTTGCCTATGACCTAGTATATAAATCATGTAAGCCTTGGAGTTCTCACTGTACCCCACAAAAACCCCTTTCTTGCCTGAGGGTTCCATATTTGTCCTCTTTTCCTTGGGGACATGAATATACATAGGACATCCAAATATCTTTAGATTCCCTACTTCAGGTTTCATCCATGAGAATAACTCTTCAGGAGTCTTGTCCTTCAATATATCATGTGGACACATGTTCTGAATATACATGGTAGTGGAGGGAGCTTTTGCCCATAAATAATTTGGCGGATCATGGTCAAACATCATTGCTTTTTCTGCCTCACAAATTGTCCTGTTTTTTCCTCTCAGCAACTCTATTTTGTTGAGGGTTATGTGGCATGATCAATTGTCTCTTGATTCTTGATGACTTGCAGAAATCATAAAACTGAAGGGATTCAAACTCTCATCCATTTTATGTTCTAAGGATTCTAATGTGTTTCCCTTTCTGCTTTTCAATAAAGGCTTTATACTCTTTGAATTTATCAAATGTGTCACTTTTAGCTTTAAGAAAATATATCCAACATTTTCTTGAGTAATCATCCATAAAAATGACATAATACAAACAACCACTGAGTGAGGGATATGACATGGGACCACATACATCAGAATGAACTAGATCTAAGATGCCCTGAGCTCTATTGTCACTACTAGGAAATTCTTTCTTTATATTTTTACCTAGCATGCATCCCTTACAAATTTTATTTTTACTAAGTTAAATAGAGGGCATGCCACATACCATGTTTTTCAGATCTAGAAGATCTTTGTAATGAAGATGTCAAACTCTTTTGTGCCACAACTCACTGGAGCTAGTCACATCATGAACCAATGCTTGAATTGACTGTACTGATATGACATGCAATCCTGCACTGTGGGTTCTGTTGTACTTAAGTGGCTACCTTTATCCCATAGTAGTGCCTTCCTATCCTTGAATATCACCCAATATCCATTATCCTCAAGGATTGCAACTGACATTATATTCTTCTTGAGCCCTAGAACATATAATACTTCATTATCATCAAGTCTAGGCCCAGATTCCAATCTGAAGGAGATAGAGACTACTCCCTCTATCTTGTAACATTTGTCATCCCCAAGCTCAACATGCTCTGCAAAATATTTTGTCTCGAAATCTGAGAGGATCTCCTTGTACCCTGCCATGTGCTTTGATGCACCACTGTCTGCTAACCAATTTTTCATCCCCGTGAAAAATGAATTGGATAAGGAAGAAACCAAGTAATACTCTTTTCTATTTTCTTTCTCATTAGAAGGACTTTTCTGATTTCTTTTGGATTCATCATCCTTAGCAGCTGAGGCATGATGTTTCCCTTTCCTTGGATATTTCTTTGTAAACCAACAATACTTATCAAAATTACCCAACTTATTACAACTAAAGCATTTAATATTAGACGCATTAATATTCTTTCCTTTGAATGTACCTTTGGTGTTTGGATTCTGCTGAGAGCCTTTATGGAAAGTGCCTTTCTTCTTTCACTTGAATATTGATGCTAAAGCTAAGTGCTCTTCTTTCGTTGGCTCGCTTCTAGTAGTTGTGCAACTCTCCTCTTGGAGGAAATCATGACATAACCTCTCAAACATGGGTTGAATCTCTCTCCTAGTTACACTGGATAAGAAGGTGTCCCATGAAGAAGGAAGACCATAAAAAATGGCCTGCACTAAATCATTATCATCCACTGTCACCCCTGTGAACAAAAGATGATCTCTGATCTGGACTATCTTGGAACAAAAAGATGCCACTGATTCACATTTATCCATATTCAAATACTTAAGCTTGTGCTTAAGTGTCCTCTTCTAAATTGGAGCATGTTTCTAATACAAATTCACCAAGGTATCCATACACTCCTTGGTAGTCATTAAAAAATTCATTGCAAGAATTATACTGTCTTTGACTGAGTCAAAGATGATTCGGTTGGCCTTTGCTTTACTCCTCATGAAGGTCTCTCTTCCTATATTATTCATGGGTTCCTTCACCATTGTGGTCACATACTTCTCAAGATCATGCTCTTGCAAGATATTTGTTATCTATAGCTTCCACACATTGAAGTCGGTAGCTCCTTCGAGCCTATCCTCGGCCCTAACTAAAATGGAGGATGTCATGGACTTCACACTAGAAACTTAATCAAGCTAGATTGGATTTGTGTGTACCTACTGTTGCACATAAACACGTTTAACACACCCTACACTCTGATACCATGTTAAATTATGAGCTTGATTTATTATGCGGATTAATTCTTTTATTTTCTTCAACACTTTGATTCCATCTTAATACACTTGATTCCATCTTAATACACTTCAACAATAACAAATCATAATCGAATTGCAATAACTATGTAGATAAGTAAGCATGCACACATATACCCTGGGGAAACCCTGTACAGGGAGAAAAACCCCAGCAAACAATATTCCTTTATTGATTAATAATGTAATATCACTTACAAATATCCACAATGAATATTTTGTTCTTAAAGAGCTTTCCAAGATGACTTTGACCTGAAAAATACCTAAGAGACTTTGTTGAAATACACCTCTGATATGTTGCCTCTATTGTTGATATACAACACTAATATGCCACTTTGGTATGTTTCCTCTTTATCACTAATATGTGCCTCTATTGCCTCACCCTTAACCTGCATATCAAAACTGTGTTAAGGAGAGGGGTCGACCTCTGCTTATATAGGCTGAAGAGGAGAAGAGGAGAGACTCAAAATGGTAACTTGTGTGTATGCTTTGATCATAATTGAGCTTCATACTTTAGTTCAAACTTAGAACTAAACTTGAGACTGGTATACTTTAGTTCGAAAATAGAACTATACTTGAGGCTTTAGTTACAACTCAACATTACACTTTAGTTTGAAAATAGAACTATACTTGAGACTGGTATACTTTAGTTCGTAAATAGAACTAGACTTGAGACTTCAGTTACAACTCAGCATTACACTTTAGTTTGAAAATAGAACTAGACTTGAGACTGGTATACTTTAGTTTGAAAATAGAACTAGACTTTAGACTTCAGTTACAACTCAACATTACACTTTAGTTCGAAAATAGAACTAGAATTGAGACTTTAGTTGCAACTCAACATTACACTTTAGTTTGAAAATATAACTAGAATTAAGACTTTAGTTACAACTCATCATTACACTTTAGTTCAAAAATAGAACTAGACTTGATACTTCAGTTGCAACTCAACATTACACTTTAGTTCA
>SNQJ01S0191997.1:3874-15169 GCA_010110895.2 Picea sitchensis
TCCCAGAAAAATTACAATAGAGTCCAGAACCACTAGAATTGTGCCCTGACACTTCTACCCATAATTAATACACTCAGAACCTCTAACACTTATACAATTCAAGTTCCTTCAATCTGCAACCGGTTACAATAACTGAAATGAAACGTTTCAACTTCTACTATGATTACAAATGACAGTTTTAAGAAAAAAATGTTGCATGATCCCTGTAGATTCCCCTGACGCTCCAACTCCTTCCTCTGCATGTAGCTCATACTCTTTCAAATATAATTGCATTTATTGATATTCTCATTAAATATTTGGGAATAATATATTTGAAATAAAAATAATTCCCAAATATTTTTCTATATTGTATAATGGAATTTCCATAATTTAATTCATGCCCGTGGTTTTTAAAACCAAGTCTTGTTTGCCCAATTCACCATTTCATTGTAAAATAACATTTACTGTTACCAATTCCTTGTAAAAAACATTTACTGTGTAATGTTTTTTTCCAATTTACCATTCCACTGTGAGAAAACATTTACTGTGTGTTTTTTTCCAGTTTACCGTCTTTGGTAAAATACCTTCTACCTTCTTCTTTTACTCCTGTAAATATTTGGATAAAGAATTATCCAAGTCTCCGCATCTTCCCATTTAAACCTTTTGCATGGAAATAACCATTAATGTCTTTAATTTGTAAAATGTGAATTTTACCTCTGTAAAACAATTTCACCATGAGGAAGAATTTCTTTTATTGGAAATTCCATAATCATTATTGAAATGTACTCCTGGAAAAATGCCGCACATAAAACATATGATAAATTTTTGCATATTTTATATCGAGCTTGGGCTAAAATGGTTTAATCCAAACTTCTTTACCTCCGATATGCTCCACGTAAAAACACGTGTCCACCAAATAAACCATGGTAGTTTTCCCCGTCTTTACATAATTAACCTCCTCATTACTTTAATCTCCAATATGTATGTGCGCCCTCCATCCAACCTTTGACTTTTCCACATTATAAATTGAGATTTGTGCCCATGATTTGACGTGATTTCAGAAATTAAATATTGGATTAAATATTAATATAAATAAATAAATACTTATATTAATAATAAAAAACCCATTTTTTCTATTTTCAAAGGACTTTGGGCATATTAGGCTTAACACGTGACTTTGTGTATAGGATAAGGGTGCTTAATAAAAGGCATATTTTTTTATTTTCAACGGGAATACGAAAATAAGGGTAAAAGTGAATGAAGTGATGGAACTAAGGGATTTAGATAAGAATTAAGGCTAGGTATAAGCTTGGGATATTTGCCAACTTTTGACTCGTGGAGTACATGACTAATTTGGATGATCCATTGGGTGAAGGATTTAGGTGATGGAAGCTTGACAGAGTTGATGAAAAAGTTAGAAAATCTTAGTGGAAAAATAACACGAGGACAAGATGCTTTGGAAAAATGAAATGCAAATCAGCAGGTGATAACACCATCAACTTTCGATATCGAGAGTTGGCAAAAATAGTTTTGAGTAGATCTCTTTTTTCCCTGATGTACCTCTGGTTTCGCCATGCATCCACAAATGAAACCATAATGGTTTCCCCGGCCTTCCTTTGAATAATTATCTTTCACGCTACTTCATTCTCCGGTATGTGCCTTAGTCATTGATCTGAGCTTCTTCAGAATCGACGGTCCGTCGAGTTATACCTTTTGAACCTATGCTATATTTTTATATATTCCATTGGATATAGCTGATCCCCCCAAACTATCATACTTCCACAGTGATATAACATTTCGCTAAATTTCCGAAATTTGGATCCTGATATGAAAATTGTTCTCCAACTAGGGATGTTATCCTCCCTGCGAGGTAGCAAATAACTCGTAGACCCAGTTTCTAATCCATTGGGATGATCCCAAAACATGTGTGTGTACCCTACTTCATCATGTCACTAGTGTCTACTGAAAACCAAACTCTGCACACTACTCTCAACTGGATACTGAACACTGAATACACTACTAAAATATGACTGTACACAATACTAGAAATCCAAACTGAAAAATGCTTGACCAACAAGCTTATTCGCACACTCCTACCTACTCTAAAAATGCTGAAATCAATACTCAATCAAGTGATGCTAAAGTTACAATGTATCCAATCAAGCAATTGGCTTCATGATTCTCCTCTGCTCACATTTTTCTTAAGCTAGAAGACAAATGTAAAATATGACAGCTACAAGAAAAAAATGAATCCAAAATCTGAGCTTATGAATGAAACAAATTTCTCCTTCACTAAAGACTGTAATAGGCTGGCCATTGGATCTTGAAAACCATGAAAAATCATTTCTTCTTGATGAGAAAAAACAGAAAGACAACCCTCTTTCATAAGTGTTAGTTGTTTTTTCTCTATTTCTTTTGTTTTGAGAACATTTTCAAATGAAGTGGAAGCAATAGGTTTGTCTACTCTTCCATGCATATCAACAAAAATATTCATACATTCTTGAACATCTTCAAATATGACAACCATATTATGTGCATCAAGGCTATCCTCTTGTTCATCAAACAATTCTGATTTGGTTTCATTAAATTTCTAGAAATTTGTTTGAGGAAAACCATTTTGACTTTCAAATGAATTAATAGAAATAAGTTCCTGCTCATAATATTCTTGCAAATGTGAAAAACTAATAACATGCACTATTTCACAGTCTAGAGTTCCCATGGATGGATTTTCAAAACCATGATTTTCAAATGACTCAAATAAAACCATTGCCTCTTCATTATCTTTCTGTATTTCTGATTGAAAAGTGGCATACATTGTTTTGTTTCTTTCCTGAAACTCTTTGTCATTTGTTTGTTCATTGTTGGAAGTTTCCATAGATGCAATTTTTGAATCCTCATCCATGTCTAGGCCACTTAGAATTTTAACAACCATATCATTCATAGGGGGAGAAAGACAACCTTGAAACACTTTGTCTTGCTGAAAATCTGTTGAATATCTTCATCAAGTTCAGGGGAAGGAAAATGACTTTCAACAACAATTTCTTGATAAGATTCACCTTCAACCAAAGGAGGGGCTACTATTTGTTGTTGGAATGAATATTCATAAAGAGATTATATGATTTCATCATTCATACACTCTTCATTTACAAAAACATTTTCAAGGTACTTAATGAAATGTTCACAAAATTCACAACAATCTTCAAACACCAAGGATGAAGAATTAGATTCTCCATAATGCTTAAAGAATGTTATATGGAAATATTTAAGAGAGTATAAGCTGCCTAGTTTTAAACCTTCATACCATAATCTTTCTTTCCCCTATAAAGTAGCCATAAACATTTTCATCAAACAATCCTCACGAAATTCAACCCCCAACTTACATATGTGCATGTGAAATCTAATCAAGTGCTAGGCAACATCATTTCCTTTCCCATATTCGAATTTAGGAAAATATTTTTGCCAATTTATGTGAGGAATACAATTTGGAAAGCCAATAATATGAGATCGATTCATTGGAGCATACCTTGAATATATTGAACTCATCTTCGGACAGTGGAGTCACCAATGATGTTTTGGAAGCTGGATTCTACATTGAAAGTGGAGTCGCCAGTGAAAATTTAAATTTCTGGATTCTTCTACCGGTGGAATTGCCTTCAAATTGATTTTTTTATGTGTGTAGTTGCCGAAGCAGGAATACAACCAATATGTGCCTAAGTGTCTACTTCTCTCGGACCTTAGAACTCAACCATGTCATTCTTCCCAGGGAAAATGTTTCAATTTCGTCCGCGACAACGACGCCAGAATGTTATCACTCTGTAAATTATGTCTGGATGAATAGACAAATGACAGAGGTAACTATTTCAACCAGCTTTAGAGATGAGGTAATAGCCTGCTCAACTCAGATATGGCTCTCTCGTGTCACTTGATATATCTATGGAAATCAATGGCTAGATTTGGTTTGTTTTGGGGTTTTTTATAAATTTTGTTGGCGAAGAAGAGGAGGGACACACAGGGATATGGATTCAAAATTTTGAAATTGAATGAAAACAATGATCGACCGATAGAACTCTCTAGAGGATAAAGGCTAAATGAGGAAATGAATCTGAGTTGTAACTAAAAATAAATTAGAGTGGTAAGCAGAAAGAGGAAACAAATAACTGCATCCGAGCATTACGTAAATGAATTCTAAATTAGCTAAGAAGAAACATACATAGTTTAAATTGCTTAAGCTAAAAACATCACAAGACAAATCCCGGGCCTTTAACTCTCCAGTTCAAATAGAAGAAAATGTAAATGGAATTAAATAAACATAAGAAATACATACAATGAGGGAAGACAAAACTCATATCATATCCATTAGAATATTTTCATAAATAGTTCAAAATGCTTCTGAATATGTATTCAATTCAGTCCTAGAAAAATTACAATCGAGTCCAGAACCACCAGAATTATGCCCTTGCACTTCTACCCATAATTAATACACTCATAACCTCTAACACTTATACAATTCGAGTTCCTTCAGTGTGCAACCAGTTACAATAACTGAAATGAAACGTTTCATCTTCTACAATGATTACAAATAACAATTTTTAGAAAAAACGTTTCATGATCCCTGTAGATTCCCCTGATGCTCCAACTCCTTCCTCTGCCACGTTCTCCTTGAAATGTAACTCATACTCTTTCAAATATAATTGCATTTATTGATATTCTCATTAAATATTTGGGAATAATATATTTGAAATAAAAATAATTCCTAAATATGTTTCTATCTTGTATAATGAAATTTCCATAATTTAATTCATGCCCGTGGTTTTTAAAACCAAGTCTTGTTTTCCCAATTCACCTTTTCATTGTAAAAAACATTTACTGTTACCATTTCCCTATAAAAAACATTTACTGTGTAATGTTTTTTTCCAATTTAAAGTTCGACTGTGACAAAACATTTACTGTGTGTTTTTTTTCCAGTTTACCGTCTTTGGTAAAATACCTTCTATCTTATTCTTTTACTCTTGTAAATATTTGGATAAAGAATTATCCAAGTCTTCATTCACCGTGCATCTTCCCATTTAAACCTTTTTCATGGAAATAATCATTAATGTCTTATATGCTCCATGTAAAAACACGTGTCCACCAAATAAACCACGGTAGTTTCCCATGGTCCATATTTACATAATTAACCTCCTCGTTACTTTAATCTTTGATATGTATATGCGCCCTCCATCCAACCTTTGACTTTTCCACATTAGAAATTGAGATTTGTGCCCATGATTTGACGTGATTTCATAAATTAAATATTGGATTAAATATTTATATAAATATATAAATATTTATATTAATAATAAAAAAACCCTTTTTTCTATTTTCGAAGGACTTTGGGCATATTAGGCTTAACACATGACTTTGTGAATAGGATAAGCGTGCTTAATAAAAGGCATAATTTTTATTTTCAACGGGAATACGAAAATAAGGGTAAAAATGAATGAAGCGATGGAACTAAGGGACTTACATAAGAATTAAGGCTAGGTATAAGATTCAGATATTTTCCAACTTTTGACTCATGGAGTACATGACTGTTTTGGATGATCCATTGGGTGAAGGATTTAGGTGATGGGAGCTTGGCGAAACTGGTGAAAAAGTTAGAAAATTATTGTGCTACTTATATGTGTAATATAATGCACTCATTAATTATTAATCAGAGATTCGTAATTAACAAAGTTACAAGACACCAGTAAGGAAGGTAATTCTAATGTCATGAGTATAGAACTATTCTAGATTATGCTTGTTGGAAACAAAACAAACTAGCAAATCAAAACACACTTTGGTTGTCTTTCACAGAGAGGCTATCTACTCCATTATGGCACATGCAAGTATGAGATGAAGTTCTTTTGACAAATCAACTCTGCTATCTGACCCAAAAAACTAACTATGTAATCACACTTCTGAAAGGGAAATCACACATCAATCATCAAGACATAGCATGGGTAGTTCAATAGTCAATATATTGAGTATTTTGTGGTTCACATGTGCTTTTGTGAACTTCACTAGTTCTCCTTCAAATATGTCTGACTACTGTTGCCAACATTTATGTCCATGAAACGAAATCAAATTCATAAAAACATAAACAAACCATATGCAAAAAAATATCTCTAAGAAATTGAAACCTAAACTGAACTATACTGCTATCATCTGAAAATATCAAAGGTTCATCTAGTCTAACATTTATACTATTGAAATCCACTGCTAACACTAATCTATAAGGATGTTGACCTTTGTTGGGTAGTGGGCCCTTGTTGCTTCAACAGGTCAACAACTGGAGTCTACAGTAAGCTTTCTTTCAATCCACACATTCCTCTTACTCAAATTTCAAAACATAGAATTAAACTATGCTAACAACTCAACTCACATTCATTCATAAATGATCAAGACCTCGAAATAATTGACATCCTTCTATTAAAATTCAACTCAAAATGTGTTCTGCAATATGTAACATTGCTTCACATACTATGTTATGCTAACTCTCTTCTACCTCCACCATCCTTTCCATGACTATTTAAATAGTCTTAGTCATGAAACACAAGGAGGTGAAATCTTTAGCAGATCAGTCAATTGTCAAATTTATATATTCGTTTACATACTTTAAGCTTCATCCTCATGACACAAAGTGTATGAGGATGAAGCAATAAACAAACTAGCTTAACATAACCTTGCTAGATCTTTGATGATTCAACAAACATCCAACAATTATCTTGGGCACAATTTGGAGCTAAACTTGGTATATTCTGCTTCTTGTATTGGTACCTGATCGTGGTAAATGGTACCGGATCTGAATAGTATGCAAGTGGTTGGTACCAGACTAGAAAAATCTATGACAGTTGGTACCAAATCATGACAATGGATGGTTTGGTACTGGATCTGAATGGAAGGTGCGCTTGGTACCGGATTCGGACAGTGGCAATCTGCCGCATAAGTACCGGATGGCTGAGATGATACATAAATGATGGACTCATCTAGAGTTCAAAGGTTATACATGGAAATTTAAAACATTAGTACATGAAACATTTAGTCTCCTAGCTCAACAAACCACAAAATGCACGAATTCAATTATACTTTACCTTATGACTTCATCAATGGCTAATGGTAGTGTTCTTTGTCATTTATCCAAGCTTAGGTAAGCCAAAAAGGTATAGATGAGGAGTATAATAGGGTAGTGGGGATGTCAATTTAGAGGCTCAACATTCCCCCATGCCAAAAACATTGCATGTCCTCATGCAACTAAAACAACTCAATTTTTTTCAAAATTTGAGACTCCATTCGTTACTTCTGTGGATCAATAATGTTGATGGTTGATGCTTCTTCTTTCAGCTCCCTTTTTATGACCCTAATGTATTGTAATAGTCTTAGTACCTTATTGATCTTATTATAAGTCTCTTCATGGTCATCTTCAAGTTGCTAGCCGGTTGCCTTTAGTTGTTCGTTTTCCTTTTTGATATACCTGTCCAGTAGTTGGTATTCCTTCACTTTTTGTTTGAGTTCTTGGTTTTGTTTTTGCAGCTCCCCAATCTTTTTCTTCATTTTTTTCTTTCGTTAAGGTTCTTGTTGACCCCATTGTTTCTGGCTATTTGTATTCTCTTTCCTCCACTTCCTCCCTCATCCCACATAAAGTAATAGTAACTTGTTCCTCAGTCAAGCTAGGGATGTCATCCTGGACTGATAGGTCTTCAGAAGGGGAGGTAAGATCTATTGGTTCTTCATGTGTATGAGGACTGATAATTGATTTTCCTTTCTTTTCCATTCTCCTTGTGGTTCTTTTACAAGGGGGTAATGGATCATAGGTGCTCACAATCTTCCTTTTCTTCTTTTCTGTTCATGGAATGGTTACAGGGGATTGTTCTATAGACTGTTCATCTTTATTTTTTGAGCTATTTTTTTCTTTCCTCACAGTTTTTGTCTTATGACCTTTCTCCTCAAGTGTTATTGTTGAGGACTCCTCCACTAATTTGGATTTACCTTTCGATTCTTGACTTTTAAAAATCTTATCGACAGTGGAAGAGGGCCCTACTTGTTTACTAGATTTTATCTTTTTGGCTCACTGTACTAGAGGATGATGGAGTTACCTTATCCTTCTTTCCCTTTTTCTCTTGAGGTTCCTTATCTTTCTCTGGAGCAGGCTGGGCTCCCTCTACAGGTTTGTTTTCTGTGGGAAGATGTTGAGTGATGAGGATTTTCCAGCTAATCCATTGCTTCCTGATTTCATGTATAACTAACATCTTAATAAGACCTTGATGATAAACGCTAGTCTTCTCAGTTTTGGATAGGGATTTGACACCTCTTACCATCTTGTTCATACTCATCCATAAAAAATATGGGAAATCAATTTCAGGACCTCCTTCAAAGTGTAACAGAAGCCTAATATGATATAGGAAGGTTACAACATACCTGCCCTCACAAGTGAGGAATCGTTGAAGACTAGCAAGCATTGGATGATACTCTTCCTTGATATAGTTCCTAGGAATCCCCTTTTTCCAATCAGGGTGTTCATGGTCTTCTTTCAGAAATCATTGACACATTTCCTTGTTGATTCCTACTCCTTTGAAATACTTGGATCCTTTGTTAGGTAATCTCATGGATTCCCTTAAAGTTGCTTCATTGATTGTTAGCTGCAGATTGCCTATGTGCACAATCTCTCCATCGTAACCCTGAATAAATGCGTGAGATAACTTCTCATGACAGCCTGTGAATTTCTCCAAAAATGGCATCCATCCCACTCTAGCATAATTCTCTCTACACAACTGGAACTTCTCAGTCTCTCTATAAATATGGAAGACTGGTTCATGTCTACTTACAACCATCTTTATAAACTGTGAGTGAAAATCGGGTTGTAGTGTAAGGATTTAGTCAGCTTATGAGGGTAAGGGTTTGGTACTTGAGATCATAAGGAGAAGTAAGCTCGGATCTAGAGAAAGGTTGGTAACGAAAAAAAAAATATGGTGATGGCATCACTAATTCGAACGGTGAGTTTAAGAAAATATGCCGCAAAGGAAAATTAAGACAAGATGAGGCTCATCTAGATGGCTTCACCACCCAGATAAGCCATTTCATTTCTACATGTTAGTGCAATGATGGGGATGGAACGTTGGGTGTCGAAGCATTATTGTTTTTTGGGATAGGTGATTGGACTTCTGAACAGTGAATTTGATGTTGAATCGTGGCTCATGACACGAGATACATTTGTGATTTCTTAAAGACGAAGCACATTCATGGCTCATCATTACTAGACATGCTCCATATTCACACTTTTGATGTGATCTTTCCTTCAATAATTTTCAAGCACTTATGTGATGAGAGGATTGATTAAGGTTAAGCATATGGGTATGAGGGAAGTGAAAGTTAGGTGCATGGTTTTAACACTAAGGTCATAAGATCTAGTATACATTTTCATGCCTATTGTAGTTTTATAAGCAAAATAAAATAAATAATACCATGTTACCTTTACTTTTACCATTGTATAATCAATACCCATAGCATATGTGATTACCTTTGTATTTGAAGTTTGTATATTGCCAGAGTTCATCTTTTTTTTTAGGCTGGAGTTTTTTGGAAGCTTGATACTGGAATTTCATGTACTTCATGAAACTTATTTATTTTGTGCTTATCTTCTTTTATGTTTGGTTCTGCAGGGTTGTAGGGTGAACATGTTGGTTTCTGAAGATGAGATGTGATTTTGAAAAAGAGTTATGAAGGAGCTCTTTGACCCTCCCCCATGCCAAGGATGTTGCATATCCTTATGCAAGAAGATTCAACACTCTGTATCATAATGGAGAAAAGATGATAAGAGAAAAGAAACCAAATCAAATTCCAAAAGTACATTTATCGCCTAACATATGATCACATGCCTAAAAAAAAAATTTGAAATTTCCTTTCTTTTGATGACTTATTAACAAGGGTAGCATTCAGCAGTGAAAACAGGGAGGTTTTTATATTTTTTCCAGAAGAAAAGATCCAACCTAACTTGGTTTAGAGATTTACTATCATTAGATGTTATGGATAAATTTCACAGTAGAAGTATATTAGACTCCCTAGTTAGGGCTCCACTCTTAAGAAGTTTCCTTCTTAGGTAATGTAGGCTTTAGATGTCAAACGGGTAAAGTTGACTTGGGGTAATTCTCAAATGGACATTTGCTTGTAGTAATTATCTTGTTTGTTAATCTGGAGTTTGTATCTCATAAATGTCAATAGTGACCTTTTCTTGTAGAGTTCATTTTTTTAGATGAAAAAAGTGAATTTTTTAATCAGACAAGTATAGTTGAGACATTTCTCAACCAGAACCCACTGCCAACAAGCCTGTTTAGTACTCTGGTGGGGCAGTTGTGATAATTAGTGAGAGACATCCCTTCCCCAGGAAGAATGCCCTATTTCTAATAGGCATGTTCAGTACCCTGATGGGTTTGCTTAGTCATACAACAGACCGGTACCCACTGCCAACAGACCTGTTCAGTATCCCGGTGGGTTAGTCTCTTAAACCCTTTTTCCATCAGAGGCTTCTTGTCCATAGTCACCTATTTCTATTTTTATTAAAGAGTGTGTTGGGGTCCTATAATTATAGGCAACTCAATTATTCAACTGTGGATTTGGCATTTCCCCCATGATGAATACTTTTGGCTCAGTTGACCCCCCTTTTTTTTCCCTTCCATCTATTTTGCCCAATCCTCCATCAGCCTGTTGCATCCTTCATCCTCCGCTGCACCCTCACTCCCTTGTATTTTCGACCCATTGAGTACGCCTCACCCTTCTTCCATCCATAAATAAATGAACTTAGGATAATGAATGAATAATGTTAAAGGGTTAGTGGCATTCTCTAATACTTGTTAGCCTAACAAAGTTGTTTTGATAGGATAATTTAAAATAAAATAATGGTTAGACTAACTATTAATTAAGTTAGTTTAGTAAATAGGTTTGTTTTTTAAGATTAAATAAAACAAATTAATAAACAATATAAAAAAAACAAACAAAACAAAACATATAATAAACATAAAAAATAAAAAAAACAAAAAACAAACATAAAACAAAAACTAAATAAAAAAATAAAACAGATAATTAAAAACAAAAAGTAAAAAAATAATACAATACCCTAAGTCTACCCCCCATACATTCATCACATCACACCCCAAATCAAAAAACAAATCAATGGATATGAAATTTTCCGGACCCCAACTCGCCATCCGAAGTTTAACGAGAGGGGGGGGTCCGGAATGGTTGTATTATAAAACCATCCCATGGATACTTGTCAGTTCCACATTCCAGTGGACCCCCCCCCCC
>SNQJ01S0191999.1:3203-17917 GCA_010110895.2 Picea sitchensis
AAAAAACCCGCATATGCTTGCAAAAGTTGTAAGGAATTCGTTGAAATTTGCGGGTATTGGAGGTTTCCCAACCAATTCACATGCTACATCTTGTCACCCAACCGAATAACCATCCTTTTGTCATATAAAAGGAGGTGTTGGGGTCTCATTTAAAAAACAAGCATAAGAACAATGAAACTCTTCCCAATTTCACCTCACTTCCTTGCCCAAGATTTTGCTACCTTTTGTGAGATATTGCCTCAGCATTCCCGCTTCGCTTCAACTGCTTCTTCTTCCATTCAATTCATTCCCTTCCCTTGAGGTGATAAAAATATTGAGAGAAGAGGATTATTGAAGGTTCACTTGGAGCATTGTAAAGAGGATCTCGGCCCAGGTTAACAAAATGATGACTGACACAGATTGTAAGTTTCAGTCTTTCTTTGATGAATAAAATAATCTCTTTTCCCTGTCCCAAATGATGATGTTTTGTGTGTTTTCTTGGATTTATACATAGCATTTGATATCCAACCCTAACTCATGAATATAAATAACATGATTGTAGTCCTTATTTCCCTAGTTTTGGATGCACGTCAGCCTTGGGAGGAGACTTGTAGTCTTTGGAACTACAAAGCTTGAGGAGATCATCCCCAGACGTGGGATAAAAGGTATAGTTACCGATATTCTCTCTTATTATTTTCTTTTCATTTTGTTTTTGTATGTTTGGGGTAGAGTAGAAACTAGATTGAATTTTAGACGATCATTCACTCTATCTATATCTTAAACCCTAGTATAGTTAAAGAGGGGATTTTCCCACTAGCAGAACTAGCAACCATACTAGGGATCTCTCTAGGGTTTTGTAGGAGGTTTTTGGGTTGATTGATTTTTTTTTTCTTTTGAGTTTCAGTCAAGTTTATTGAGTCTGTCAAGGGGTTTTGGTCACCTCCAGGGTGCATACTAGTTGTACCTTCCCTGTAAATATTCCTAGTCTTTTTATTTTTGAAAAGAATCAGAGGTGTATGCACCCTATTTTGGATCAAACCGCGTACATACACGCTCTGCATAGTAAAAAACCTGCATACATACGCAGGTTGTTGATGCAATAACCCACGTCTCTGTTTCATGAAAGTATTTTTAATAAAGAGGGAGTTTGCCTCTTTCTTGATAGAAGTTCAGACTTCTCAGGTCTTTCCTGAATCAACCAAAGTCTATGTCTATGTCCATTGATTGGGTATAGGTTCCAGTTTACGTGTTTCCTTAGTCTTCTTGTGTTTTCCCTAAAAGGTTTTGAATAAGTTGTCAAGTCTTAGATCTGCCTCTTGGTTTCTTGGTTGAATCCCTGTGATCTGCAATGGTCTTAGGGTCTTTTCCAGTCTTGTTTTTAGTTTTCTCTTTGTCCTCTTTTTACTTTCTTTGAAAAAAAATAAAATTTACTTCCGTTTTTTCTCATTAAAACAGTTCAAAAAAAATAAAAATTCATGCTTTCAGTTTGGTAAAGTAGTCAAGGTTGATATTTGAAAAAAGAAAAAAAGTCTTCATTTGCAAGTTCTTTTCAATTTCCTAAAACATAAGTAGTTTGTAGTCAAGTGAAAGCAAGTTTTAGGATTTCTTCATTTATAAGATCTTGAAATATCAATTAGAAAAGTTGAATTTACAAAGAGTTGGTTACAAGTTGTGCTTTTAATTTTGAAGTATTTTTTTCTTTCAAGTGCTTTAAAGTTCTCTTCCTTATTCATCTCTTCATAACACCATCATTTTCACTATCGTACCTTTTGAGTAAATCAAGCCTTAAAAATAACTCCTAATCTAAAATACATTAGACTTTTCTATTTGTAGGGTTCATAGACTAGTTTATGGTTTTAGGGCCTTAAATTAGGTGTGAAGAGGAAACTCTTCAAGGCCACTTTACAACAAACATTTGAGTCTGAGATAGGAAGTGTTTTAATTATAGTGTTGTAAGAGTTAGTCGGGAGGAACCCCCTCTAACATGAGGGATAAACATGAGGTGTTCGGCGTGAGGAAGGAAGATAACCCCTGGCTTCAGAGTATTAAATGTAGTGGCGTTGTATATTGAGGGTATTTCGGGGAATATCTGATGCTTGTTCTAGCAGATTCATGGACCTAAAATATATTTTAGATCCTCATTTGTATTCCAGACCACTTTCCTTTTGATACCTTGAGGGCTTCAAACTTGTTATCACACTAATTAAGTCTGTTATCGATTGTACGGCGATGTTGACTTCTGTTGGAAACCTAGTTCCCCATATTTTATGAACTTACACAAGTGATTGTTGGGGGTATATTGTGGTGCATAATCAGATCTCTCTTCATAGGTATAATTGATTACGTGTTGAGTTACTTATGCTTTGGTGGTTTTTCTAGTGTTGATTGGCGTAACTTTCCTTCCCACTAGTTAATTGACTGCTTGATTTGTCTTTAAGAATATTTGAGTATTATTATACATTGCTCTATAGTTTTCCATGGTGACTTCCAGTGTTCATTTCTTCGTCTCGACCTAAGGTGGTAAGACCACCCTCGCAGTCCGTAGAGACTTTCGGGTTTCTTCCATAAACATGGAGTTGCCTCTTTATAGGTGTTTCTTTTTATAACATTGGTTTGTTGGAGTGCGATTATTATTTGAGACTTTTCACCGGACTTAGTTTCAATCCATAGGGGAAAACGTGCATAATACCTTCATGGCTACTAGCGATGGTACCAACCAAGGAACCTTACAAAGGGGATTCTTGTGTGCTTTTCCTTTTTTGGAAGCATTTGAATTGTCCCTTTGGTAAGCCAATTCATTACATTCCTAAGGTTGTGGGACTACCGGTTTGGTTGGGTACCATTCAAATGTCCCCAAAACATTATTGATGCTGTTGCTTCTTCCTCTGTGTACTGCTTCTCGACCAACGTGGAACTAACTAACTCACTCATTGGTGACGGGATCTCATCAACATCTATCACCCATGTCCAATCCTCCATCGATTTTTTGGTGCTTCTTGTCTTTCTTGTGAACTGGATGGGTGCTCCAAACTTGATTGTTGTCATTTTTCTAGCTCGGGTAAAACTCACTATAAATCTAGGTTGGAATCTTCACAACTTCTCACACAATTGCATCCTATTTCTCCTTTTCTCATGTTTTCTCAAAATCACACTAAGTGTTTACATTTTCATTATTTTCCCCTTTTATAAAATATGTCATAAATTCTCTGTCGCATTCTACTTTTTGGGTCATCGTCTTTATTTTTCTGACTGCTTTCCATCCCCATTGTGCTTTGTTTTCATTTTGTCAAATTTGTCTTGCATGCAATGTCTTGAATTTTGTCACACCAATTTATTTTATGTTGTGTGTTGTATCTTCCATCTATATTTCTACTACTTATCTATCTACTACATATTTTTTGTCTTTTTCTTCAATTTCTTGCTTTTTCTAGTTTTTTCTTCCTTTTTCCTAGTTTTTTCTTTCATTTTTCTTCTTTTTGACTCCTACTATATACAACATATGCATTTGAAATAATGTAAGCGCAAAGTGTATTCTTATAACCATTGTTGTATCTATTTGTTAGATCAATTCCCTATTGCAGATTTATCATGTTGTCTATTGTAAAAGACCAAATCCTTTTGCGGATTGGTCAAAAAAAATAATTAGCAATAGGCGGGAATAAGAAGTCAGCCCAAAATATATTAAAGGGGGTCAAAATATATTAAAGGTGAAGTTATAACCACCAGGAAGAAGAATTCGACCCTTCGAGTGAAGAGACACCTCCATCCACATGTGCCCGAGTTGTATAAATAAGGAGGCTAGTGCCTCATTTTAGATAACACTCACTTGTTCATTGAGAAGCAAGTTTAATTTGGAGTTGGAGAGAGAGAGAGAGAGAGAGAGAGAGAGGTGAATTCTTGAGAGAGGAATTTCTATATTTGTTTGAGTTATCTCTTGGCATTGTATTGGCTATATAATAAGGAAGTTTGTTGAGTTTTTCTCCTCCATGAGGGTTTCCCGACATAAATGATGTGTCTCTTGTGATTGTGTATTTCACCGGTGATTCTATCTTATACTATTGTTATCTGTAGTGAAACAAAAAGAACTCTAATAATAGCTTAAAACTTAACATGAGGCATGAGAGCTAAAGGCTGAAGAGAGAATCTTTCACAAGAGAAAGTGAAAAATATTAAATGTTGTCATTATATGCAAATTAGAGGTTACATGAAGTATTGTAGCCCCAAAACCATCACAGAAAAGTGCACCCTTCCTCAAAGGGGATCACTTTGGCATCCTCGACCTAGAATTTTAGGTGGCTAGATCTCTTAGAAAATTGAAACCTTAGTTTCCCAATTTATAAAAAGTCTGAAAACTAGAGTACCAAATTACCAGAAGTACCAGAAGACCAAAAAACCAGAGTACCAGAAAAACAGAAGCACAAGTCCAGAAATCAGCAGATCAAATTTGAAGGGGTAAAAGTTGTATTTTTGAAATCGGCGCACCCGACTTACTTTCGCCCTCGGCTCAACCCCATCTATACCACAGATCAAAATTTAAAAATTGAAGGTTGAAAATTAGGGTTTCCTCGTAAAATCCTAAGTCGCTGATTCACCAGTTAGATCTTAGAACCGAGATCTTGAGTTGCCATTTTGGCAGTACCGATCGAGGGGATTGGCCTGGGATGGAAACATTTTAAAATGTAGAAACCTTGGCGGTACTTACTAATTCTTCTTCATAATATCCAGCCCCTATAAATGTTTGTGATATTTTTGTAAAATATTCAATTTCTAAGTATTTTATATATAGTTTTTTATAAAATTTTGGCTATTTTTATAGTAAAATAATTTTAATCTATAGAATTTGGGCAAAATCAATTTTAAAATTGCGAATCTCATTTTGGAAAAACCATGGAAAGAGTAGCCCATGGCGAAATTTAGCCCCTAAAATCATCTGGTACGATTCTGATCCTGCCAGAAGTTTTTAGAGTTTGTGATCATTCATTTTGCTACCAGATGGTGCATCTACCTGCAAGTGCCATTAGAGGTATGTACTCACACATGTTTAAATGTTTAATATTTAAACAATATTTGCAAGAGAAGGGATCTCTTGCCATGAATCGGAAAAGGATCTCAAGATCCAACACATTCAGAGGAATTGTGCAACCTAGGTGTGATTATTACGATATGCATATATTTTTATGACATTATTTTGTCCCGATTAATTTGCATGTGCCTTTCATGTTATCATTCTAACCTTTGATCAAAATCTGGGTCAACATTAGATGGATTAAAAGTTGAGATCATAGAGTTTATCCTCTAACCCTACCTTATGTCAAGATAGCATATCGTCTTAGTACGAGGAAGGCGGGTTGAAAGCACTTTTCATCTTGAGTGAGGAGACTTGGAAGAAAATGAAGCACTTATTCTTGAGGACAAAGCTCCAGGTCTCGAGTTTGATTAATCAAGTTGATAAGATTCAAAAGATACACATGACAAATTGATGACTACCCTTTACAAGTAACCACTATAGTTGAGATAATGGTCTTTGTAAAATTATTATACTTGGTACCAATAATGAGCATAGAGGTAAACACTTAATGTAATCATTCGCCGATACAGCTAACACCTCCACTAGGAGAAGCCTCGTGTGTTAGTTTCAGGTTGCCATGGAGAAATGTTCGATCACAACACTATAAGAGTGTTGAACTCATTTCATTATTGTATCTCTTACTTTTTGATCTTTGTTGGAAAAACCATTAGCTCACAAAGGAATACTATGATGATTGTTACGTTATTAGCATCTACTATTATCAAAGGATTAGTATCCTTTCTTGATGTTTGACTTGTTTGGTCATAGGTGATAACCCCGAGAAGCTATAGTGAAGGTTGCAAAAGACAACATATTAGATGAGACATGAAGTAGAATATGCACATATGACCATATGCATTCATGTGCCAAAGAAGATGAATAAGAAGCTATCTCTTGAGATTGAAAATATCTCATATGAATATTGATTGAAGAATGAAGGCTCTAAAGATGAACGAACATTAGAATGGGAAGATGACCTTGTTTGAATCTTCCATTTCGGTCTTTCATATTTAGGCTTGGTATGCAACACCAACTATACCATGTAAGAGTTGATGAAGTCTTGATCTAAGGACAGAGATGAAAGACAACTTCAGAGGGTGGAAAGGCAGTCTTCATTGAAGACTATATCATAACTTCAGAGACTCCTAAGAGACATGAAATCTCCGGGATGATTCGCTTGTTTAAATTGACAAAGAGAAGGAAGCTAGTTAGAAATACTAGGATATGGATTCTTCCATGAGAGAAGTCGTTATTGACTTCCAATATTGATATAGCAGATCAAGCATGCTGCATATAAAAATCCCTAAATGTATGTCTAGAGGATTCTCGGCCAAAGGGAAGACTCTGAGGAGATATTAAGAAATTGTTCTAGTACCCATGAGACAACCATAAAAACCATGATTGATATATAGTATGATATGTGGGAAAATCATATTTAAAATTAGGTGAGTAATTAAGTTGCATAGAAAATACATTAGTTGGGTTATGGATACATGACTACAATGAAGATAGAGTTACCTCCATAAAGAAGAAGTTGTAATGATATCAATTATTGAGCCACTCGGTTTAGGATGGCTGTTTCCATGATAGAATAAGAGGAGTTACTCTCGATTTTAGTAAGATCATAATTGAGAATGGAAGTAGTCATTCTTAGCCGGTTGTGATGAGGAGTCCCGGATAGAGAGCAGGTTCTGGAAGGTAGAATACATGCTCAGGATAGTGAGGAGCCAGATAGTGCTTTGCAGAAACACATAGAGCTAGCACATGTTTATGCAGATTGAGTTGCAAATGAGCAAGTGTACCAGTTAATTTTTCGTGTGTGAGAAGAATTGATTTGAAGATTGAAGATAATAAGACTCATGTATGCTAGTTGAAGAAGGATTTGTACATGTTGAATCAAGCTCCTAAAGCTTGATATGATAGAATTGACAGTTTCTTGAGCTTGGGAAGCTACCAAGAGTAAAGATGATTCTAACCTCTACTTCAAAGGTTATGAATGATGAGCCAATGAAATATTTCACTGTATATGGATGACTTATTCTTGATTAGAGAATAAAATTAATACTTAGAATGTAAGAAGAATGGAATTTGCAAAATTTGAGATGAAAGTCCTTGGCCTAATGCACGTATTTCTTAGGTCTTGAGGTATGCGAGTCAGGAAAATCTTCATAACAAGGAAGTATAGGTTGGAATCACGAAGAGATTCGACATGTTGGAGTGCTAGCCCATGAATACACCTTGAAGTGGCTGAAGCCTTCTTTGGTCGACGCTATGAGAATTGATTGATGCCATGCTGTATAGACAAATTATTGGATCGCTAATGCTGCAGTGAACACAAGACCAAATATTTGTTTTGTCATAAACACCTTGGCTGGAGTTTATGGTAGAAACCAGACATATTCACCTAGTTGTTGCAAAACATGTGATGAAATTTACCTTAAGGTACATTAGATTGTGGTCTCAAACTATGATGGAATCATGATTTTCACCTTGGCGAGTGGGTACGATTCCGGATGGGTTGGAATTAATACCGACAGAAAGGAATCACTTAGGGATTACGGTAGGTTGGGATCAACCATGATCTCATGGAATATTAGGAAGAAGTAAGTTATTGACTGGTCTATTGACCTAGAGATGGAAGCAACCGATTCTATGTGACAGCTAGAGCTACATAAAGATGACTTCAAGAATCCTATTTCATGACAAGTTGGAAGCACATAGAGATCTGATATCATTACATCGTGACATGGTGTGAGAGGAGTCATAAAGCTCCAATATGTTAGCCCAGATGAACATGTTTCCTATGTGTTGGTAAGCCTCTATCTCATGTAAAAGTTTGAGCACTTTTGAGATAATCTTGGTATTGCATAGTCTCGAAGGACTCCCCTCGAAAGAAAGGGGTAGTGTCAATGATATGTCGGAACTTCCATCTTAATTAACGTGACATAAAGCCAATCCCGAGTACTATTCTTCGGCTTAATTGTTGTTGAGATATACTGACCCACAGTACTATGCTTTCTCTTTAAAATTATTGTAACATTAAAGCCCGATAGTACTGTACTTTAACAAAATTGATGTGTTGAGATATACCCGACCCTAATCTCGCGTGCTTCCAACTTAATTGTTGTGATGTAAAGCCGGTCTAGTACCGTGCTTCCAACTCAATTGCTGTGACGAAAAGCAAGAAGATGTGATGAGAATAATACTGTGCTTCCGGCTTGATAGTTGTGATGTAAAGCTAGTATAGTACCTTGCTTGACTTAATTCTTTGTGTTGAGATATGTACTGACCCTAGAGATTAAAACAACCACAATTCTATGAACAACTAGAGATACATAAAGATGACATGAAAGATCCTATATTTCATGACAAGTCGGAAACACATAGAGATGGAAATATCATTACATCCATGACATGGTGTAGAGAGGAGTCATAAAGCTCCAATATGTTATATGATGAACATGTTTCCTATGTGTTGACCAAACCTCTATCTCATGTAAAGTTTGAGCACTTTTGAGATAATCTTGGTGTGATCTCAGAAGGGACTCCACCGAAGGGGAATGATGTTGTGTTGATATGTCAATCTAGTACTGAGCTTACAGCTTAATTGCTATGACATAAAGCCAATCTAGTACTATTCTTCCGGCTGGTATTTGTATTGAGATATGCCGACCCTAGTACTATGGCTGTGAGTATTGTGAAGCGTAAAGCAGAACGGCACTATGCTTCCAGCAAAGATGATGTGTTGAGATATACTGACCTAGTCGCATTAGCACCAACTTAATTGTTGTGATGTAAAGCCGATCTAGTATTGTGCTTCCAACTTAGTGTTGCGTTGAGATATGCCAACCTAGTGCGTGCTTCGGCTTAATTGTGGCGTAAAGCTAGTCTGATGCGTCAGCACAACAGATGTTGTGTTGAGATATACCAACCTAGAGATGATAGAGCAGCACGATCCTATGTGACAAGTAGAGCTACATAAAGATGACAAAAAATCCTATATTTGTGACAGTGAAGCACATAGAGATCTGATATCATTACATATCCCAAGTGACATGGTGTAGAGAGAGGAGCCATAAAAAGCTCCAATATATTGCCTATATAGACATGTTTCCTATGTGTTGACTAAATACCTATCATAAAGTTTGGACACTTTTGAGATAATCTTGGTATAGTCTCGAAGGACCTCCCTCGAAAGGAGGTATAGTGTTGTGTTATTATGTGATCCCTGAATGCTCGAGCTTCAACTATTGTTGTGACATAAAGCCAATCTAGTACTATTCTTCCGACTTAATTGTTGTGTTGAGATATGCGACCTAATTACTACTATGCTTCTAGCTTAATTATTGTGACGTAAAGCGATTATGGTACTGTGCTTTCAACTTAATTGATGTGTTGAGATATGCCGACTCAATCTTGATTCCAACTTGAGTGTTGTGATGTAAAGCTAGTCTAAAATGCTTGTGGCTTAGCAAGTGTTGCATTGAGATATGCCAACCTAGTGCTTGTTCTTCCGGCTTAATTGTTGTGTGGCGGTAAAGAAGCTATTCCTGAATCTTGTGCTTCAATAGTATTTGTGTTGAGATAGTATACCGCGCTTTGATGCTTATGCTTCCGGCTTAATTGTTGTGACATAAAGGCAATCTAATCTTATTACATTCAGTTAATTGTTGTGTTGTGATTCAGCTTAATTGTTATTATGTTGTGATTACAACTTAATTGTTGTAGTGTTTCCAGCTTAATTGTTGTATGGTGTGCCAACTTAGTGGCTGTGTGGTGTGCCTAGCTTAATTGTTGTGATGTTGTTATGACCTTGATAACGTGATGATGTGTTTCCGACCTTGTGTTGTGATGATGTGTTTCAACCTTTGTCAACGTGATATTTGCTTCTTTTGATGTTGTATCATTCTTGTGCTATTATTGATGATGAGGATGTAATTAGTGTTATACTAATCCATGTCAATGAAATTGATAAGTGATGATGCCCTTGACGTCTTGTTCAAGATATTGATGATGATGATACCACTTCATCTCCACGAGGTCCTTCGAAGATGATGATGATGATATTATTTCATCTTTAATGCTGAAGATGATTATGATGTTACCTTATCTTCATACCAATGAGGATGATGATGCTACTCCAACTCCAGGTTGTGTTGATGATGCTCCAACCCTACAGCAATGTTTTTCTTGATGAGAAAAAATTTGATGATTTATAGATACGCGGTCAATGTTCCAAGATGATATTGATGATGTTGTCCTCTCACCCACTGATGTTGTTGATGATGTTGTCACTCTACTCTTGCAGATGCTATTGTAGAATAACCTTTTTATTAAGGAGGAGTGTTTTAATAAAATGTGACACAAAGTGTATTCTAATTATTATTGTTGTATTATTCATTATATCAATCCCTATTTGTGGATTGATCGTAATGGGATGTTATCAAAGACCAGATCCCCTTTTGCGGGTTGGTCGAAACATAATTGTAATAGGAAGAGAATAAGAAGTTGGCCCCATAATATATTAAAGGGGAATGGAATATATATAAGTGGTTATAACCACCTAGAAGTCGACCTTCAGGTGGAGAGGAACAACCAGATCCCACCGTTATGGATTGTATGAAATAAGGTCTAGTAGCCTCGTTTGGAATACACTCTCACTTAATTTCATTGAGGAAAATGAAGTTTAGAACATGGTTAGAGATAGAGAGGTGCATTCAGGTAGAGGAATTCTACGTATTTGTTTGAGTTATCTCTTGGAATGGTATTGATTATCTATAATAAAGGAAGTTTTGGTTTTCTCCAGTGAGGGGTTTCGAGGATAAATTATGTGTCTCTTGTGATTGTGTATTTCTCGGGGATCCTATCTTATGCTGTGTTATTGAGTGAAATGCAAAGAACTCTAATAATGAATTAAAACTTAACATGTACAACTCTACTTTTTGCGAACAACTAATATTAGAGGTTATTAGATTGATGCGTCCATAAACAATTTAGGTGAAGCTACCGTTCACCAATCCTTGCGTATCCTTTCGTGCTAAATCTTGTAGTTTTCACAACACCTCATGGTGACAAACTTTAACACATATATTTCTTGATGCATCCTGAACACACAGGTGTTGTAAGTATTTATTGTAATAGAGGAGAACGGATATCCTTCCTTAAAGTTATTCTTCTAATTTGTTTATCATGACAATCCATGTCCTTTTTTTCTCTACATCCTAATGGAAACCAACTACATTCCTGTCTTCTTTGAATTCCATGACTTGTGCCATTTTTCTTGAGTTATTACTCTTTTCTGTCATGTTTGTAATGGTTGGAATGCACATACTAGGTATCAAACAATTGAAGGGAACTACTACTTCATGTCCATACACCAATCTAAAGGTATACCCTATAATTTATTTATATTGGTTCTATAGGCCCATAAAACAGTTTTTATCTTCAAATCCCAATCATCCATGTTCACATTTCAAATCTTGGTTAAGAGGAATTCTCCAATATCTTGTTAAGTGCTTCCACTATCCCATTGAATTAGGGATGGTAAGGAGTAATCTTCTGATGATGTATCTAAATTTCTTTAGTCATTGCCTATACTATTGATAAAATGAGTCCCACGTCACTGATCATAATTCTAGGGTATCCAAATATTGTGAATAATTTCTCAAATAAGAAGTGTGTTCGCGACCCTCTATGTTGTAATCGTTTACTCGTGTTGCTTCAACCCATCTAGTCAAATATTTTTGTCATCGTAATGATATACCTTGCTCATGTGATCTTCTGGTTGGTGGATGAATTGTTCCTACAAAATCTACTTCCCATTTATCAAACACTTTAAAAGTTAATTGAGGTATTAATGGAATCTCATACCTTCCGGATGGATTTCCAACCCTACGACATACATCATATTATGAAAATACTCACATTGAATCCTTGTGAACTGTTATCCACCATGATAATGTGTAAAATATTTTTTTCACAATATCTTTTCCTTCATAATGTCCTCGACTATTGTCCCTTCGTATTATACACTTCAAAATGATAGGTATTTCATGCTCCATGACACACATCTCATAGAATTTTATATGCTCCTAGTTTATACAAGCATCACGTAATCAATTATTGATCTACAACTCTAACAAATTTTTTCTTCTACATAATATTATATTCCTTCGGGCAAAATATTGTGCTCAAAAATTCAATATCAACAAAATATTCATTAACAATTTGTCTTGAAAACAATTGTGCATCTGGAAATTGTTGTCCTTGAAGTTTCTTGGTTCCTCTCCATTGGTTATCATGGATAAGCAATGGTCCTACATTCAATCTTACATGCTTCACAACTAATTCAAAATCAAACTCCTTAAATAAGAGTACCCATCTTCATATTCTCCCCCCAAAGGTTGTCTTGTTGACCAAGTATCTAAGAGATAAGTGATACGTAAACATATTAAACTATTTTCCTAACAAATAATGTGAACTTTGCAATGCATATACTATAATCAGTAGTTCTCTTTACGTTGTATTATACATATATGTTTTCTTGAATCCTAACATCTTCCTTCTTGTAAATGATATTGGGTGATCAATATCACGCCTCTGGATGTGTTTATCTGCTCCAAAGTTCTATTGCGGTGCATGAACATGGAACTCCTTTGACCAATATGAAAACACCAGAATTGGCGTTGTCACCATTTTATCCTTCAACATGTCCAAATTTTTTTGGCACTCATCATTCCACTCATACTTAACTTCCTTATTCATCAACTTCTCCATGGGCGTGATGAAGTCTATGCATATCCCTTATTAACTTCTTGTAACTAGTATGGTAGAGGTGTATATTTTGGCACACTAACTTGGGTGGTGGTACATTAACTATGAAAACAATTTTGGTAGGATCAACCAAAAAACTGGAGACCTTGTTTACACACCACATGTCCTAGGAAAATTCCAAAATGTGAACTAAAAGTTCAGTTCTTAATCTTCAATGCAATGAAATTTGTCTACACATGTCTAAAATCAATATTAACACTTGAACACAATCCTTCAATAAGATAAACATTATCCAATCATCCAAATAAATACAAGGGTGAACCAAATTCCCTTCATCTCTTCTGCTACCATTGAAAATATAATAGGGGGAATTATTCAGCCCAAAGGGAATTAACGTGTGATGATATGATCCCATTATGTTGCAAATGTATTCTTATGTCGATATTTTGGTGATATTATGATATGGTGATAACTTGAGAATCCATTAGTAAATGAATATGCTTCGACCTACTACATTCTCCAATACTTCATATATAAATGGGGTGAGAAAGGATCATGTATACATGCATCATTCAACTTTCTCAAACCTACACAGATCCTTATTCCCCTTTCTTATTGCTGCTACCGGATGGATGTCGATTGGTTCTTCCACAGGTTCTATGACATTAACCTCTAACATTTTGTCAATTTCTTCCTTCACTTTATACTTATACACTAGATTCAACATGTAAGGTCTTTGTCTTATTGGTCTAGAATCTGGCTTCAAAGAGATGTTCATTTCTCCAAGTTCTCCTACTACTCCCTTCATCTCTGAGAATGTCACTAGAAATAAGTCACTATAGTTACTCAGTAACTATGTTATTCTTGCTACTACCTGGTTATCCCAATAATCTCCAATAATTGCAATCTTTGGGTTCTCCGTTGTTCCAATATTTACCATCTTCATATTCATTGGTGCATCAAAATCTTCTGAATCTAACTTTGGACCTTCTATTTCTCTCTCTCCTTCAACTTATGTGATGCGGATTTTGTGTGGGTTTTCTTTTGTTGGATCATCTTCTGCGACATGATAATAGTGTAGCAAGAATTATGCATTGTTTGTCTCTTCGATTATACTAAGTTGTCCTGATTTTCACTTTAGGTTCTTGAAAATCTATCTCTTACCAACCAGTGTTGTATCTATCTCTTTATTCTCATGTTCAAATCTAAATGTGTAGAACATGTTGCAATTTCTCCAAGTTCTCCTACTACTCCCTTCATCTCTGAGAATGTCACTAGAAATAAGTCACTATAGTTACTCAGTAACTATGTTATTCTTGCTACTACCTGGTTATCCCAATAATCTCCAATAATTGCAATCTTTGGGTTCTCTGTTGTTCCAATATTTACCATCTTCATATTCATTGGTGCATCAAAATCTTCTGAATCTAACTTTGGACCTTCTATTTCTCTCTCTCCTTCAACTTATGGGATCTGGATTTTGTGTAGGTTTTCTTTTGTTGGATCATCTTCTGCGACATGATAATAGTGTAGCAATTGTCTGACTATTTGTCTCTTCTGATTATACTAAGTTGTCACAATTTTCACTTTAGGTTCTTCAAAAATCCTATCTCTTACCAACTTCAGTTTTGTATCTATCTCTTTATTCTCATGTTCAAATGTAAATGTAATGAAAAATTTATGTTGCATCTCCTCCCAATTTGTAGTTTCTCTACGTTGTTCCAATTATGTGTACCAATTTCTTGGGATTCCTTCTAATGTATGAATAAATTGATGTGGCCACTCCTCTGGTGGTACCAATATCCATTGGGTTATACATCTTTCTACATGTTCTTTGGGTTTTCCCATTCCATCATACTTCTTCACATATTTATTTTCTTGTTCTGTGCCAAAT
>SNQJ01S0192000.1:0-15633 GCA_010110895.2 Picea sitchensis
CTGATGGTCTTTAATTTTACTGTTCATGTGCTGTATATTGTTGATGACCACATGAAGAAAGATTAATAATATTTTAAAAGGTATAAAATTGTTTAAGCTCATAAACAACTGATTCACCCCCCCCTCTCAGTTGTTTTAGTATTTCCAACAGTTTAAGCGAGACTATCTTTGGCGAAAAGAGATTCCAAGATCTAAATTTAGCCACATCTGCCAAGCCTGTAGTGACCCCTTCTTAGAACCAAAGTCCACTTTGACCCCTCACAACAACTATGGAAGCCATATTTTCTCCCCTCATACTGCTCGCTCAACTACATGATCTGCCTCAAGATTACAATCCGAGGATCAAATTATATGATGCCGAAGGTAACATATCAGCCCAAAAACATCTAGACTGGTTTAATGATTTCATAGACTTGGAAGAAGTGGACTTTGAATATGTGAAGATAAGGCTGTTTACACAAAGCCTTGCAGGAGATGTAAGGAAGTGGTTCAGAGCCCTTCCAGTAGGTAGTATCACAGATTTCAAAGCCTTTGAAACAAACTTCCTTGCAAACTGGGGGGATAAGAAAAATCCCCTTTTAGTTGTTGACCCAGTATAACAATATGAAGAGATCACCTGATGAAACAATGCAAGAGTTTTCAGCTAGATTCATGAAGGTATATAATGCTATTCTTGATGAATTAACCCCCGCTCTAAGGTTGCTCAGTTGAAATAAGCTGATTCTTTTGAAAGTGACTTTGTTTTATTATTAAGAGAGCGAAGATCTTCCACATTGAACGATATGATGACTGATTCCATAGAGGTGGAAGTGAACCTAATGGCTTCAGGGAAGATGAAATCTAATGGTGGTAGAGACACAAACAGAGCTTAGGATAAAGCACATCCTTCGACATCACAAACATCAGAGGAAATATTTGAAGCAACAATGAGAAACATGGAGCGGATGATGGAAAGAATGGCTCTAGAAAATAGGCCTAAACCTAGAGAACAAGATGATGGTCCACCGAAAAATCTGAGAAGACCAGCTATTCCACAAATTAGACAAAGAGAGCAAAGAAATCAAGGAAATCAAGGGAATCAAGCAAATAAAGAAGATCAGGAAAATCATGGAAATCAGGCAAATAAGGGAAACCAAGGAAATCAAGGGGAACAACAAATCATGCCTCCCTTCCAAAATAATTATGTGAATGAGGATTATGATGGATATTTAGAATATAACATGAAATACTGTGATGACAAAGAAACAAATTTTTTTTTGACCAAAGAAGAACTCGACCAGTTCATGGATGCAAGTGAGATCATTTTGCAAGATGAAGAAGAAAGGGTATCAGTAGAAAGAGAGGATTATGAGACTAGATTGAAAAACACCATCATGCAGTTCCAAAGGAAATATAACCTCCAAAATCAAAAGGTACCCGCAAACCCTCCAAAGGGTAATACCCCGAAGGGGAATCCCTCCAAAGAAGCTTAGAACAAGATGCCTTCTTCTAGTCAGACCAAAAAAGATTCTGCTGCAAAAGATTCATCTGCGAAGGACTCCACTGTGAAAGATTCTGTTGCAAAGGATACTGTGGAAAAGGGGAAGAAAAAACAAGAATCCTAGAAGAAATGATTGACTAGGAAAGAAATGGTCACCAAAGAGGTAGAAAAAAATTCATCCTCTTTTGATTTCGAAAGTGAAATGGCTAAGATAAAAATTTTGATACCATTTAATGAATTGATTAAGAATAGTAAGTACATAAATTAGATCATCAAGATGATTAATATGGGGAAATCTCTCACACCCTGAACATACAAGATGATCACCCAGCCATATTATTCGGACCAAGAGTAGAAGAAAGCAGTGAGAATGAAGAAGCTCCTTGTTTTTATGTCAGTTTAAAGATCCATGACATGAATCTACACAATGCTATGCTAGATTTTGGAGCATCTCACAACCTGATGCCTAAAGTGGTCATGGACCAACTGGGCCTTGATGTCACAAGACCTTATAAAGATCTATTCTCCTTTGATTCAAGAAAAGTGAAATGCCTTGGCATGATCAAAGATTTGGTGTTGTCTTTGGCACAAATCCCAGCAAAGAATATGATTATGGATGTAGTGGTTGCTGATATCCCTCCAAAGTTTGGCATGCTGTTGTCCAGATCATGGGCTACAAAATTGAAAGGAACTCTCCAGATGGATATGTCTTATGCTACTATTCTTGTCTTTGGTCAAGACAAAAGACTATACAGGAAGGTTTTTCTTAAATACATGGCCATCAATAAATCATAGCCTAGAAATCATCCTATCTATTCAGTGGAGACTGAATTATGATCTTCCATCTTTTTCAATGACCTGTGCTTTGAAGAAGAGGAAACATAAAGAATTATGGATGACAAAAATGATCTTAAACAATAGATGGAGGATATTTCAGAACAACAAGATGATGCAGAGGACCAGTTATGGAAGATGAATTTCGATGGAGATGCCTGTAGAGAAGGAGATGGATTTGGCATATGGATCAACCACCCTAAAGGAGACTCAAAATTATGTTCCTACAAACTTGTTTTTGAATGCACTAATAACATGGCCGAATATGAAACGTTGATATTAGGATTGAAATTTTTAGAAGAGATGGGTGCCAAAAGAATTGTTGTACATGGAGATTCTGAGCTAATTATAAATCAAATCAAAGGCATCTACCAAGCAAAACAACCTAGATTGAGGGCGTATAGAATATGGTACTAGAACTCCTTGAGAAATTTCGAGGATTCAATCTTTCAACAATTTTGAGAGAACAAAATCAGGTTGTCGATGCCTTGGCCACTTCAGCAGTAGTCTTTAAAGTTCCAATTTAACCTGAAAAAAGATACAAGGTGGAGGTGAAGTACAAGCCAAAAATACCAGACAATATGAAGTACTGACAAGTCTTTGAGAATTACAAACAGATAGAAAGATTACTCAAAATGGAGAACGAGTTCGAGAATTTGAACATTGATGATGAATATTGTGATGATGAGATAGATGCAACCACTTTCATGAAAGAAGGATATTTTGACAATCATATTGCTACCACAGATATCATTCAACTAAAGAGTAACATCATCCCCAAGGGCCTGGTGCCATTAGAGAAACGTTTTGATAACAATGACGTAGCTAGAAGTCCCAAAATAGCAATAAATGAAGGGGATGTGGAAGATTGCAACATTGGGACTCCAGAGGATCCAAAGATCATGAAGCTGTCCAGAAAGCTCAGCCATAAAGTCAAAGAGAGGTATGTCAAATTAATGAAAGAATTCCCTAATGTTTTTGCTTGGATCTATGATGATCTAAAAGTCTATGATACAAGTATAATTCAACATGTTATCCCAATTAAAGAAGATCACAAGCCATTCACACAAAAATTAAGAAGAATAAACCCTCCACTATTACCATTGATAGAAAAGGAAGTAAAGAAACTATTTGAAGCAAAAATCATAGTGTCCTTGAGGTTTTCCAAATGGGTGGAAATCCTGGTACCAGTCCGGAAAAAGAGTGGAGAAATTAGGATGTGTGTAGACTTCGGGAATCTAAATAAGGTGTCTCTAAAGGACAACTATCCATTGCCTAAAATGGATCATATTCTACAAAAGGTAGTGGGATATCAAAATATGTCAATGCTAGATGGTTTCTCTGGGTAGAATTAGATTATGGTGCACCATCTTGACCAGGAAAAGACTGCATTTACTACACCATGGGGAACATTTATGTATGCAAAAATTCCTTTTGGGCTTATGAATGTAGAGGCAACATTTGAAAGAGCTATGTATATAGATTTTGCTGACGAAAAGGAAAAATTCATTGTTATCTACCTTGATGAAATTACTATGTATTCTACCTTAGATGAAGAACACCTCAAGCATCTCAGAAAGGAGTTTGAAAAATAAACAAAATTTGGCATGTCACTAAATCCAAAAAAGCAAATTTTTTCCATGGAAGAAGGAAAGCTCTTTGGACATATTATTTTGAAGGAAGGGATAAAGTTGGATCCCAATAGAAAAAATGGATATTGAAGGGATATTGAAAATCGGCATACCCAGAAGCAAACATGAGGTACAATATTTCCTGGGGAAAGTAAACTTTCTAAGAAGGTTCATCCCAAATTTAGCTGAAATCATAAAACACATCACCAATATGCTAAAAAAGGGAAATTAAATAAAATGGATCCCTGAAGCAAGAAAGTCCTTTGAAGACATCAAGTTGGCATTGACAAAGGCTCCTGTATTAGCTAGTCTAAATTTTGATAAAAACTTTGATGCAGGAGCATCGTAAGTGGCCAACCAAGCGAACATGAAGGCGGAAGATAGCTGGAAAAGCACCAGCACACGTTTTTGAAATGTTTTGTAAAATTAATGAAGTAGACATTAATGTGATAGCTGGAGGGGAGTGTACTTACATTTATGTCAAGATATTGTGAACAGACCTTGAGCATTGCTCGTGTTTGTAGTATGTAGATGCATTTATGCATAGTTAATGAAAGTAGGTAGATTTGAATTCATAGATTATACAATTTAGAGAGTAGGAGGGAAAACGGATATAGACATCCTCACCCTTGTATCATTGTAACATTATGATAATTATCACAAAACAAAAGAAAGAGAGCTCTAGCAGAGAACTAAAAATAAGAACTGATGTACAGGAGCTTTGAATTAATATATGAAGCTTTGAATAAGATTCATGGTGTTATGATGTTTTCTGTTTATACATGTTGAATGGTATGCTTACAGTTGTTTTATTCTCTCTGTTTATGCATTTGTTTCAATGCTGTGTTGAATGTGTTATTTCATGTTAAGTATATGAAGTCTAAGAGAGAAAGAGAATGAGTTTCAATTGTTTCTCTTCCTAAGAAAAGTTCCTACAAGGAGTGCAGTGAACCATCCACAAGGTGTGCGTTGACAAGAGTCTACATTTTATCTCAGAAAGCTCAGGAGAGATACCATTGTTCTTATTCCAGCATAAGTGCAGGTGAAGCAAATAATCCATGCAAGGTGTGCGCAGGCTAATTGAATCCTTAGAATTTATCAACTAAGGTTGAAGAGTGAAGGACTATTGTTGCCAAGAGTGCATAGAGTCGAAGAATCAAATACACAGAAGTATTTGAAAGATTGCTATAAGGAGTGCGTGAAGGAGTCCTTTTTGAGACTTAATTTTACAATAGAAATATCAGGAGGATCAACACCTTTGAAGTATTCAAAGAAAGACGGGGAGCTGAATCATCACACAGAAGGTTAAGTTCTGGTGAAAGAACATTGGCTCGTTTCACAGAGATTCTTGAGGAAGAAATTGAACGGTCAAAATTATCCATGGAGAACTCGTGAAGTCAAAAGGAACGTAGGATCCAAAAGAGTTGCAGGGTGGATAAGGGTTGGACGAACCCATTACGTTGGTTTCAAGATTCAACGTCGACCGTTGATCATGACCGTCGAGCCGTCAAGATCATTTCGGCAAATCAGGGTTTGTAAGTCCGGAATGCAAGCCACATCCCTTGGTCACTCGAACTTCTAAATCATGAAATGGATTATCATGTGTGAATACGAGGCATAGAATTTTTGGTGCTTCAAAATTTTGGAGTTTGGCATTTCGGGGGTCCTGACAACAAGGATTCGGGGCATAGTGGAGCGAAAATCCCGAAGTTGTGAGTTGCGACAGGACTTGGTGTGAATTTTAGGATTTCGGAACTTCGGGTGTTGGGAAGCAGAGGAGGTAGCATTTGGGATCAAGAGTTTTGATCTCTCGGTACCCGAAAGCCTGAAATAACGTGGGTCGTCGGATCAAAAGGGAGGCTACTTGTTGTTGATTCGAGGTGCTGTTTTGGAATTCAAGGTTTCAAAGTGATAGAGGAATGACTGTCGAAGGGTTGTTCAAGTTTCGAAAGGCGAAAATCTTGAGTGGACAGGTGGTGTGTCTTCGTCAAATAGGTAGAGCCAAACCTTGTTGATCGTTTTGGGGTTTTGGAGGTTGAAGAGTCGGGAGTCTTGCATCTAGATTCCCGAAATAATGAAGTCTAAAACTTTGAATCAGCGAAAAGTCCCGTTGGGGAGCCAACCTTTGCTGAACGCATCTGGGTTTGACATTTCGGTATTTCCGAAGACAAGATGTCGGGGTTCTTTGTTCCATAATTCCTGAAGTCTCGAAATGCGATACAACTGTGGAGGAGGATGCGGCCAAAGATTTCGACGTTTCGACATTTCAGGTTTCGGTGGGTTGAAGAGCCGGAACTCGACAATAGAAATCACGAAATCGCGAAAGATGAAGTCCCGGTTCAATGAAGGGCGTGATCGTATTGTGGTCAGGAGATTTGGGTGATGCCTTGTGTTTGATCACATGGGGAATACTCATAAGGAACTGTGGATACAACGTCATGTGTGTGAGGGATTCCCTATGGGGGAAATCAAAGAGTCAATCAGACTCAGGAGGGCAGATTTAGAACGATCCGGAGAAGATCTCGGCCTGAGGGTTGGGGGTCTGTATCAAAGTGGTATCAGATCCCAGAAAAGGCTCTTTTCTTTCTGTAGCGAAGAAAAGAGGAACATTTTACAGCCATGCCACCGAGAAGAAGAGATAGGAACATTTTACAGCCATGCCACCGAGAAGAAGGAAGACACACAATTCATTGTAGTTAGGAAACCCAAAACTGTTTTGACCAGTACAAGGATAGATGATTTACCAGAAGAAATCCAGAAGTTTCTGGAAGAGTTTGTTGATATAGTAGTGGATGAACTACCTTGTTCGTTGCCACCTATCAGAAGTATAATCCATCCCATCGATCTTGTACCTGGAGCTAGTTTACCAAACAAAGCCGCATACAGGTTGATGCCATGGGAAAATGAGGAAGTCAAGAGACAGGTCTAGGACTTAATGGACAAAGGATTGATTCGAGAGAGCTTGAGTCCATGTGTTGTTCCGACAGTGCTCAGCCCAAAGAAAGATGAAGGCTGGAGAATGTGTACAGACTCAAGGGAAATCAATAATATTACCATCATATACAGGTTTCCATTGCCAAGGATGGACGAATTGATGGATTGCTTGAGTGGAGCAAATTTTTTTTCAAAGATTGATTTGAAAAGCGGGTATCATCAAATTTGAATGAGAGAAGGTGATGAATGGAAGACGACATTCAAAATGAATGAGGAGCAGTATGAATGGCTTGTCATGCCATTTGTCTTAATGAATGCACCTAGTAATTTCATGAGGTTGATGAATGAAGTCCTGAAGGATTTCATTGGGAAATTTGTCATTGTATATCTTGATGATATATTAATTTTCAAGAAGACAGAAGAAGAGCACTTAAAGCATTTAGTTGCAGTGATGAGAATATTACAGCAAGAAAAATTGTTGATTAATGTGAAGGAATCATCATTTATGAGGACATAAGTCATTTATTTGGGTTTTGTTATCTCTGCAAATGAGTTGAAGATGGATCCAGAAAAGGTAGATGCAATTAAGAATTGGCCATCACCGAAAAGTGTGTTTGAAGTTCGAAGCTTCCATGGTTTAGAAAGTTTCTACAGGAAATTCATCCAAAACTTTAGTGGAATCAGCGCACCAATGATGGATACGGTGAAGAAAAGACACAAGTCTTTTCACTGGACAAAAGAAGTAGAGAAGAGCTTCAACCTACTGAAGAAGAAAATCATAGAGAAACCAATTCTGGTTTTGCTGGACTTTAGCAAGACATTCCAGGTCAAGTGCCATGTGAGTGGATTTGCAATTGGAGCGGTCTTGAGCCAAGACGACAGGTCGATCGCATATTTTAGTGAAAACTAAATGAAGCGAAGATCAAGTACTCAACATATGACAAAGAATTCTATGCAGTCATACAAGCATTAAAGAAATGGAGACATTATTTAGTTCCTAAAAAGTTTGTTTTGTACAATGATAATCATGCTTTACAATTCGTGACTCAACAGGAGAAGTTAAACCAAAAGCATGCTAAATGGGTTGAATTCAAGCATAATTTTACTTTTGTGATTAAGCATATTTATGGAACTTCTAACAAAGTTGTTGATGCTTTGAGTAGGAAATGTTTGCTTATGCAGAAATTCAGAGTCAAGACTTTAGGTTTTGATAACCTCAAAGAAATGTATAGGGATGACCCAGATTTTAAGGAGGCATATGAGGCATCTAAGAATCCAGTTCTCAGGGACAAAAGCCAATGGACCGAGTATATGATCCAATATGGGTTGTTATTCTGGGGTAATCAACTATGTCTTCCAAAATGCTCCATGAGGGAGAACCTGCTGAAGGAAAAACACAGTGGAGGATTGGTCGGACACTTCATTCATGATAAGATGTCCTCAAAGTTGAATGGCTCATATTTTTGGCAAGGGATGAGGACATATGTTAATATATTTGTGGACAGATGCATGATTTGTCAGTACACAAAAGAGAAAAGGTAGAACACAGAGTTATATCAACCATTACCCATACCATAAAGGTTGTGGGACGCAGTGAGTATGGATTTTATATTGGGACTACCAAGAACGCAAAGAGGATGTGATTCAATCTTTGTGGTAGTCGATATATTTTCAAAGATGACACATTTCATACCATGCCAGAAAACACAACTCATATTGCGAAATCTATTTTTCAAGGAAGTCTTTAGACTTCACGGCTTGCCAAGGAGTATCGTTTCTAATTGAGATACCAAGTTTGTAGGACATTTCTACAGGACCTTATGGAAAAAGATGGGGACAAAATTATCTTTTAGCTCAACATATCATCCTCAAACGGATGGGCAGACAAAATTCATGAACAAGAGCTTGGGAGATTTCTTGAGGAGCTTAGTGACTGAACACCACAGTCAATGGGATCACATTCTACCACAGGCGGAATTTTATTATAATGATTCACTCAACAGAAGCATAGGGCATAGTCCATTCCAGATTATATATGGAATGCAACCAAGGGGAGTTTCTGAATTGAAAGATTCAAAACAAAATGAATTCAGGAGTGCTAGAGTAGAATACTTTGCAGAAGGAATGAAGAAGCTTCATAGCCGAATTAGGGAGTGATTGCAGAGTAAAAGTCAAGAATGCAAGCAGAGAGCGGATCAACAGAGGTGAGAAATTCAATTTGAAGTTGGTGATCTGATTCTTGCACATCTGAGGAAGGAAAGGTTCCCAAGGGGAACATATAACAAACTAAAGATGAAAAAGATTGGACCATGCAAGAGCTCATGAAAAAGAGTTTATGAAATTTTTCAAGCTAGGGAGTATGATGCAGGAGCATCGTAAGCGACAGCCAAGCGAACATGAAGGCAGAAGACAGCTGGAAAAGCACCAACGCACGTTTTTGAAATGTTTTGTAAAATTAATGAAGCAGACATTAATGTGATAGCTGGAGGGGAACGCAATTACATTTATGTCAAGATATTGTGAGCAGACCTTGAGCATTTCTCTCGTCTGTAGTATGTAGAGGCATTTATGCGTAGTTAATGAAAGTAGGTAGATTTGAATTCATAGATTAGACAGTTTAGAGAGTAGGAGGGAAAATGGATATAGACACCCTCACCCTTGTATCATTGTAACATTATGATCATTAGCATAGAACAAAAGAAAGAGAATTGTAGCAGAGAACTGAAAAGAAGAACCCATGTATAGGAGCTTTGAATTAATATATGAAGCTTTGAATCAGATTCATGGTGTTATGATATTTTCTGTTTATACATGTTGAATGGTATGCTTATAGTTGTTTTATTCTCTATGTTTATGCATTTGTTTCAATGCTGTGTTGAATGTGTTTCATGTTAAGTATATGAAGTCTGAGAGACAAAGAGAATGAGTTTCAATTGTTTCTCTTCCTGAGAGAAGTTCCTGCAAGGAGTGCAGTGAACCGTCCGCAAGGTGTGCGTTGACAGGAGTCTGAGTTTTATCTCAGAAAGCTCAGGAGAGATACCATTGTTCTCATTCCAGTAGAAGTGCAGATGAAGCACATAATCTGTGAAAGGTGTGTGCAGGATAATTGAATCCTTAGAATTTATCAACTAAGGTTGAAGAGTGAAGGACTTTTGTTGCCAAGAGTGCACAGAGTTGAAGAATCAAATATACAGAAGTATTTGAAAGATTGCCGCAAGGAGTGCATGTAGGAGTCCATTTTGAGACTTAAGTTCACAATAGAAAGCTCAGGAGGATCAATGCCTTTGAAGTACTCAAAGGAAGATGGGGAGATAAATCATCACGCAGAAGGTTAAGTTCTGGTGAAAAAACTTTGGCTCATTTCACAAAGATTCTTGAGGAAGAAATCTAACGGTTGAAATTCTCCGTGGAGAACTCGCGAAGTTGCGAGGACTGTAGGATCTAGAAGAGTTGCAGGGTGGATAAGGGTTGGATGAATCCATTACATTGGTTTCAAGATTCAACGTCGACTGTTGATTGTGACCATCGAGCCATCAAGATCATTTCGGAAAATTGGGGTTTGTAAGTCCAGAGTGCAAGCCACATCCCTTGGTCACTCGAACTTCCGAATCACGAAATGGATTATCGTGTGTGAAGACAAGGCATAGAATTTCCGGCGCTTCGGAATTTCAGAGTTCAGCATTTCGAGGGTCCTGACAACAAGGAGTCAGGGCATAGTGGAGAGAAAATCCTGAAGTCGTGAGTTGCGACAAGACTTAGCGTGAATTTTGGGATTTTGACACTTTGGGTGTTGGGAAGCAGAGGAGGTAGTGTTTGGGATCGAGAGTTTCAAACTTCCGGTATGCAGAAGCCTAAAATAACATGGGCCATCAGATCAAACGGGAGGTTACTTGTCATTGATTCTGTAGAGGTGCTATTTCAAAATTCGGGGTTTCGAAGTGATAGAGGAATGGTTGTTGTAGGGTTGTTCAAGTTTCGAAAGCCGGAAAGCTTAAGTGGACAGGTGGCAAGAGTCCACGTCAGAGATAGAAGATAGTGGAGTTGACAGGTGGCATGTCTTCATCAAATAGGTGGAGGCAAACCTTGTTGACCTTTTTGGGGTTTTGGAGTTTGAAGAGCCGGGAGTCTTGCCTCCAGATTTGTGAAATCTTAAAGTCCGAAACTATGAATCAGTGAAAACTCCCGTTGGGGAGCTAGCCTTTACTGAGTGCATTGGGGTTCGACATTTCAGTATTTTCGAAGACAAGAGTTCAGGGTTATTTGTTCTGGAATTCCTGAATTCATGAAACATGATACAATTGTGGAGGAGGACGCAGCCAAAGATTTCAATGTTTTGGCATTTTGGGTTTCGGTGGGTTGAAGAGCCGGAAACTCGACAACAGAATTTGTGAAATCATGAAAGCCGAAGTCCTGGTTCGACGAAGGGCGTGATCTTATTATGGTCAAGAGATTTGGGTGATGCCTTGTGTTTGATCACATGGGGCATACTCATAAGGACCTATGGATACACCATCGTGTGTGTGAGGGATTCCCTGTGGGGAAAATCAAAGAGTCAATCAGACTTAGGAGGGCAGATTTAGAACGATCCTGAGCAGATCTCGGCCCGAGGGTGGGGGGTCTGCATCATACTTCATACTGTTCTCTTTTTCCTCAGAGAACACAATTGCAGGTGTATTACTCCAGAAGGATGACCAAAATTTTGAGAATCCCATATCATTCTACAGTAAGACATTGAGAGATGCTCCTTTGAAATATGACATCATGGAGAAGCAAGTGTATTCTTTGGTCAAGGAATTAAAATAATTTAGGGTTTACATTCTACATTCACATACCACAGCTTATGTTCCCAACAACTCAGTAAAGGAAATCTTGACACAGCCTGATACTGAAGGGAAGAGTAAAAAATGGATTGCAATACTGTTAGAATACGATCTTGAAATCAAGCCCACAAAGTTGATTAAAGGATAGTGACTTGCTGGATTGATGGAACAAACAAACTGTGAACTCTTGGGAATAAACTTCACTGCAGATCTTTCAAAAAATACAGTAGAGGAGAAAAGGGTGACTCCAAAAATATCTCAGAAGTTTCTTGACTTTGCATGGTGTGTAGATATCATTTTTGTGTTGAAAAATCTACAGGCTCCTCTTGAATATAGTAAAACAAAAGCTAGATTCTTGAAATTGAAGGCAACAAAATTTTGTATAGTAAATGAATTGCTATACTGGAAAGATCCAGGGGGAATTTTATTGAGTTGTTTGATAAAAGAAGAAGCAGAGAAAAACATCAAAGAGTTCCACAAAGGTGACTGTAGAGGTCATCATTATTGGAATATGACTATACACAAAATTTTGAGAGTTGGTTTTTATTGACCTAGCATTTTTCCTAATGTTTATAAAGAAGTTTCAAAGTGCCATGAATGTCAAATATTCTATGGAAAAGGAAAATTGCAGTCTCTGACATTAAAACCCATTTCAGTAGAAGCTCCTTTCAGACAATGGGGCCTGGATTTTATAGGAGAGATACATCCACAGTACTCAGCTCAACACAAATGGATCCTGACTGCAACAAATTATTTTACTAAGTGGATTGAGGCTGTTCCCTCCATACATGCTATAGATGATGTTATCATTTGATTCCTAGAAGATAATATCCTGTCCAGACTCGGATGCCCGATCAAGATTTTAGCAGACAATGCAACGACATTCAATTCTAAAAAATTGGAGAAATTCTATAGTGATTACAAAATTACCCTTGGTCATTCCACGACATATTATCCACAAGGGAATGGGTCGGATGAGTCTTCGAATAAAAGCTTGGTCAGAATCATCAAAAAATTGCTGCAAGAGAATAAAAAGGCATGGCACAAAAATCTCATCCATGCACTATGGGTTGATAGGATATCCCCAAAAAGATCTATTGCAACATCTCCTTTCCAGATCATTTATGGTACAAAATCCATATTTCCTACTACATTGGGATTTCCGGTAATGAAGTTGTTACAAGAGCAAGAAGTAGAAACAAATGCTAGTCAGAGAAGAGATGATGAGCTCTTCAACGTACAACAGACCAGAGAAAAGGCCTTAAAAAATGCTTAGCTGTGTCAAGACAAGATCAAAGAAGATTTCAACAGACACACAAAGGTGGATAACTTTGAACCAGGAGATTGGGTGCTGAAATGGGATGCCAGAAATGAAGATAAAGGAAAAAATGGGAAATTTGATCACCTGTGGTTGGGCCCATTCAAAATTGTAGCTTACCACAGAAGCAATGCTTACTTATTACAAGAGAATAATGGAGAACTCACCAGAGGAGGGCATGTGAATGGTAGGTTCCTCAAACATTACATTGTTTGAAAAATCATCACCCTGCCATTCATTGTACATAACCATTTTGTATTCTTGTTTACACATGAAAGTCAGAATAAAAAAAGAATATTTGAAGACCGAGGTGAAGGCCCTGAGCTATGCTGAGTAGATTTTGAGTTTTTGAATAAAGGCCAGCAGATTTAGATCACACAAATAGATTACAGCCCAATGGATAGGCACTTAGTCTACAATTATTTGCTAACTCACAGGGAGGATAACATCCCCATTTGGAGCCAATGTTATCACCATAAAATTTTTTAGATGGTATCCAAGTCTCGAAGTTTTGGTGAAGGTCTATGTCGCTAAGGAGATATGATAATTTAGAGGACTAGGCTATATCTGGCTGCGTGTGGACAAATGTAGTGGAATTGTGAAAGGTAAGACTCGATGGACTGTCGATCTTGAAAGCGGGCGAGATCAATGACCAAGGTGCATATCAGTGATTGAAGTAGCGTGGAAGATAATCAGTCAATGTTGGGCCAGGGAAAATCATCATGGTTTTATCTGTGGATGCGTGGCGCCTCTAGAGGTACATTGGGGCGAAAATTAGTCTGACTAAAACCACTTTATCCAACCCACGATGTCAAGAGTTGCTAGGTCAAGGTAGACCGTCGATCTTGAAAGCGACCCGGATCAACGACCAAGGTGAATATTGATGATTGAAGTAGTGCAAAGATTAATCAGACAAGGGTGGGCTGAGAAAAACTGCCATGGTTTAAATCGTGGATGCGTGGTGCCCTCAAAGATACACCGGGGTGAAAAGTGGTATGCCTAAAACTTTTTTCTCCAACCACTGATGTCGATAGGCAAGTATAAAAGGAGGACCCCCCGACATTATTTTATGATATTTTGAAGCATTCAAATGTTCAGAAATTGGTGCAAAGAATCCATTTGAAACCTAAGCCCAAAACTGAATCAGATTCATGCTTCCTTTTCCATTTAACGAGTATTTTTCACCATGGTCGCTAATCCTGTTGTTTAATCCAAGAGTGAAAAAGACATATACTCCAGAGAAGAAGCCCTAATTGATAAAGACTCGGACGTTTTCGACACAGAGATAACAATTTCACCCATTTCTGTATCCAGATCGAATTTGTTAGACTATGTCGGAACACACATACCTTTCCTTGAAGCGGCTCAAGCCTCCATCACCCCTTACATCGTAGAATTAGTCTTTCCTTTCCCTGAATTTGTAAGCTGGTGACTAGAGCGATATTCTCATGAAGAAAGAGTCATTCTGAATAAATTAGGGCCAGAGGTTTTATGTGAAATAGACATTCCATCACTCTGACACACCCTCAGTATACCAGAGTCCTCCCCCACAGTGTCGGAGCCCTTCGAGGAACATAAAATGATCATGATCTATAGAGAATTCCCACCAGAGGTGAAAACCCTATTTCTGCATATCATTGTTGTTACACATTATTTTCGTCATTCCTATGACTGTTAATGATGTAAGCCTATCTGTTGCCTTCAGAGGGGTCAGTGGCCTAAGTTCCTAAAGAAAGAAGGGAGAAGAACTTTTCCTGAGAAAATACGTTGCATTCTCCTTTGTAAAAACCCTATTAAAGAGGATGTTCGTAGGTTGCTATATAGAGAGGGTGTGAAAATGCACGATTTTCGTAGGCTGCACCATAGCTAGGTTGCGAAGTGTTCGCAAGTTTTTATATAGGCAGGGTGCGAAAATGATCATACGTGGGAAAAATGAGCATCTTCTCGATGGTTCTAGAAGGAGAAACTTCCATGGTGAGGTGGCATCCGAATGGTTTGGATCTTACTCGCTTTCATGATTTAGTGGGATCATCCTAACCCCCTCACCTTATCCTCTTCAACTTATAAAAGGAGAGGAGCTCTCATGGAGAAAGTTATCTTTTGGGATTAGCTTGGATTGGATTGAGCTTTGGAGATTGTTAGCTTGGCTAGATGAGCCATTTTGTCAAGATAGATTGTGAATATTATCAGATCTATGCTCTCAAAATTCTTGGAGTGGAAGTGTGTGGGGAAGAAAGGATAGTTGGAAGGGACCTTACGACATCAAGGCCATGGTTGTAATCTCTCTTTCACATTTAATATGATATAGTAATATGATTCTTTCCTATAAATCTTGTTGTGTTTTATTGTATGATTCCTTTATCACATACATAGGTTTATATTGAGTTTATGCTATTACTATCACTTTGGTTGGTTACGTTCTTTTGTAGGATCATCATTGTATGAGTGTTGGAATGGAGCTAGGATGGTGATTGCGAGAGGAAGCGACGTTTAAATGGTATGTCACCTATCCCTCTTTAGTTAGTAAATTCAATATTTAAAACTTAAGGAAAGCATCATGTTCTGGTGTGTTTTGTTCTAGATCTAGGTGGATCTAGGGAGATCAGTTAGTGTCCA
>SNQJ01S0192000.1:20671-31457 GCA_010110895.2 Picea sitchensis
TTGGTGTGTTTTGTTCTAGATCTAGGTGGATCTAGGGAGATCAGTTAGTGTCCGCACCTACCAATTTAGCCAATAACAATTGTCAAGCCTGAACACCATTCAGAGAGTTTGTTGTTACTTGCCATTGTAAGTGTCATGGTCATCGAAATCCAGTGGGCTTGTTCTCTCCTAAGTCAAATCTTAGGATTGGATAATGAAAAGTTTGTGGTAGAAGTCATGTTAGGTTTCTTGTTAACTTTCTTTCTATCTGTTTAGTCGGTCTGTGTCAGGTTTGACAAATTTATTTCTTACAATATGCATCAACAACTGGTTAACTTCAATTCATTGAAGCACTTTAGATACTACACGCACTTGCTGAGAATGTTTCTGGAATCTAACAAAACTTAATTTCCTGAGACTATATTTAATTCAATTGAGTGTAAAAGGATCACCATGCTTATTTTCATCAATAAGATTATGTCCAGGGTGTACAGTCTTATTTTTGGTTTAGATCTGCCAAGGGTTCTGGAGGAAATGAAAGGCTCTTTGTAACCAAATCCAGAGAGAAAGATAGGAGATTGGATGTTGTTCATACAATCTACTGTGATTTGGGTATATGGCTTGCACGAAGAAACTTATATTTTACCAGCCTTTCTGACTCCCATAATCTTTTCTTTGGAGTTCATAAGACAAAGGATCATCTCAAAGACATAGCATTTTTTGAAAACACACAAGGCTTCTAACTTAAAGTTTCCTTTCATTGTTGGACCCTTTGTGGTAAAGAACAAGTCATGTTTTCCTCAGATTCAATCCAAACTCAGTGAATTCAGGTTCACACAGTTGTAGGGGAGGAGATATGATCTGCATAAGATCATATCAAAGAGGAGATTGGTGAACAAACTAGGTCCCTATGAACATGAGCATGTTGAAGGATTCGATAAGCTAGCCAATCTATAAATATTTGTATATATGGAGGTTACTCTATGGCATGATCAGACAAAAAATACAAAAAAAACCTCTCAACAGAGCCCAGCACAGAAACCTTCTCCTAGGCTGGTTGTCAAAGCTCCTAAAATGAGTTTCTATAATAAGAGGAGCAATTCAGAGGCCCTGAGTGCCAGTAGCAAGTGAGATACTCTCAAGAAAATGAAAATCACATCATCCTCTCAAATAGTCGACCTGGAAGAAGAAGATCCCAAAGGGACAACATGCATGGAGATGGTCGAATACAAAACTAAGAAAGAAGAAGCTATTACGGGAAGCATGCCACAAAGTGAAAGCAGCACAAAGGTTTTTAGTAGCAGGAAACAGGTATTTAGCCAGACACCTAGGGCAGTTTATCAGTCCAAGGAAGACTTAATGAACCAGTATGTTGTGAAGGGAAGTATGGCCAATAGATAAATAAGGGACCTGCTGCTCAAAGTAGAGAATATGTCCCAGCATAAGACTTCACTTCTCTCAGTCATGGATGTGGAAAGAAAGACGTTTAACATAGTAGTGGCTGATGATGATAAGGTTTCTAAGATCAAAAGTCATTATGAAAATATTGGTGCCCCTGACAAATTAAAGTTCCACAAGAATGTCAACAACCTGCTATATTCTGATTATCTAAGCTTAGGTATGAGGGTTGTAAGATTGACAATGCATGCACTCAAACTATATGGACAATTGAAGTAGGAAAAGGCATCCAACAAAGATTGGATGACACAGGTCAAAAGGTTAGAATCTGAAGGCCCTCAAGGGGTAAAATATTCTCTAGATGAGAAAGATAAAATGATCCAAAGCCTAAAGAAAAAGATGAAGATGTCCACTACAGATCATCCACATACAACATAACCGACTTCTTTGGAACAAGAGAAGGAAACATTTAGACAAGAGACACTCAATTACAAAGCTAAAGTGCTGCAGTTGGAAAAGGAGAAAGAGAATTGGTCGCAAGCACAACCAGTAACATCAGATCTAACTATCATTGTACCTACTAATACAGAGGCTAGATTAGGCACTGAGGGGTTAGTCCAAGCTATGTCCCAGGTAAGCTTAAAAATAGGGGAGATCAAGGTTCTCAAAGAGGTCATAGAAAAGTTGAAACAAGAAATGAAAGTGAAAGATGAGAAGATGGCTCAAATCCACAAAGATAATCAATATTTACAAGAGAGAGTGAGCAAGATGAAAGCCAGGTTAAAAGGAAAAAAACTATTACAGGGAGCCAAACATGTGATATGGGATGTTATTGCTGTAGAGGCTGGTAAATTCAGGGTTTATCTGAATTTTATAAATGACAAAGGCAACATGACTGCTACGACTCGGAGAAGGTGTACTATCGTTAATGAAGTATTAGCCAAGAAACCCTCGGAATGGGCCCAAAATGCTATTGACCTATTAAATTCTGTGTGAACTGCTAATCTCCAAACTATTAGGGCAAAGGACATGACTGCGTTGATCATTTTGTCTAGGAGGATCACCGCCAAGCAAAATCTGCTCAGATCGGTCCATAACAAAGCTATGCCAATGGAGCACAACATACAAGAGTTTAAGGATGCATTTGAGCAATTGTTTATCAAAGGCCTCCCATCATTTTGGGATGGAAAAAGTTCATTGTACAACCAATAAGATTACAATTCTCTTCTCATTCAGTGTAGAACAGACCATTCTAAATTTGAGGCTATGGAAGAAAGTCTAAAAGGCCCAAGCTTGGTAGAGTATTTGGCTACAAACTTTGAAATTATGAATAAGTTCAAAACAATGAAAGTTGGTCTGTCGAATATGTCCTATGCCACGTGCATTGACTTGGAGATTTTGATTAAAGATATGATGAACTATGAGATCCCCTTCGACTCAATGGAAGGAAATTGTGCGGCTGGGTAAGACAAAATGCAGTTTCCCTGGAACCAGTAAATGATTTCCAAGTGTCATCAAATTTGCAAATTTGACAGAGGATAAGATCGAGACAGAGGAATCCACTTTAGTTTTGAAACATATTTTTGTTCAATCATTGTAAATCGGTTTCCATACCGAGACTGTCAGTTGAAATTATTATAATTAGTTTTAGAAGCTGAAACGTTTCAGTTTCAGCCATTGTAATCAAATTGTATAAATACTGGGATACTTGAATGAATTAATGTTGGCATAAGTGCAAGGGAACCTTTTGTTGATGTAAAATCTATTGTAATTTTCTGAAGATGAATTGAATATATATGCAGAAGCTTTCAAAGTCTCTATGAAAATATTCTAATGGTGGTGATATGAGCTTTGTCTTCCTTCATTGTATGTATTTCCTATGATCTTTTATTCCATTTACATTTTCTTCTATTTAAATTGGAGAGTTAAAGGCCCAAAATTCATCTTATGATGCTCTTGTCTTAATCAATTTAAAATGTGTGATTGTATTCTTAAGTAATTCATAATTCATTTCAATAATGCTCTGATGCAGTTATTTGTTTTCTCTATCTTCCTACACTCTACTGAAATCTAAGAATAACTTAGATTCATTGCCTCAATTGGCCTTTATCCTCTGGAGAGTTCTACCGGCTGATCATTGTTTTCATTCACTTTCAGAATTGTGACTCCATAGCCCTGAGTGTTCCTCCTCTTCATTGCCAACAATTTTATTAAAAACCCCCAAAACAAACCAAATCTAGCCACTGATTATCAAAGAAATATCAAGTGACACGAGAGATCCCTCTCTGAGTTGAGAAGGTTAGTGCCTCAGCTCTAATGTTGGTTGAAAGAGTTACCTCTGTCATTTTTCTATCAGCCAAACAAAATTTATAGAGTGCTAACATGCTGGACATCAAAAGATATAAAAAAAGGGGCAGTGCACCGAGCAAAGAATGTTCACCCACACTCGAAAACGTTAGTGTGACAGAGAAAGGACCAATGATCATTAAAAGGAGGAAACAACGAAAATGGTGGGTATGGAAAATAGGTGCCAACGAATGAAAAATATCAAAATTGAATGACAAGAATGATTGATGGGATGCCGCATTAATCGTGCCAACTGGAGATGGCAAGTCAATTCAATGGAAAGTACACGGGAAGTGCCGATTCATTTAAAATGCAAATTGGGTAATGTCTCTGAGAAGTTTCACACGATTCCTATATAAGGTAAGAACGTGGGGATCAAAAAGGTTATTCTGAAATTGAGAAAGGAACATAGAGATAGAGTATACAGAGAAAAGGGTAAGTTTTCAGAAGTTACAGAGCCAAATAAACTCTACGAAGAACATTTTTACCACCATGGCACCACCCAAGCTAGGAGCACTGAGCAAGGCCTACAGACAACCTCGAAGAAACCCCACAGCACCTCAGGAGCCACATGGAAGTGAAAAAAAACCACCTTTTCCTACAAAATTCTTCAACTTGGATGAAATCCCATCGCCCAATATGGAACCAGGAAGCCCCACACTAGTGGTGGAGGAAACCCAACATACACCACTAGTGGGCATGGATATTGATATGTCAGAAGTAGGACATAGCCAACAGACCCTGGATGTAGGAAATCCTTCATGCTCATAAAACCCTGAAGAATCCCTAAGGGTTAATGGGATGGTCCCAAACCAAGCAGAAATGACCGCACCAGAAAGGTCATACACAACCACGCTGGAGAAACCACATAAGGGCATAGTAGAAGATGTCACTGGCTGGGAATACATGTATATAGAAGAGAGAAAAGTGGAGGCTAGAACCTTGAGTCAGCCACCACAACAGAAGGGAAAGCAACCAAGAGCAATATTACTATGCATGTAGGTTGCCACAGCCATAGTCTTACCACATATTCCAGAAGGGGTGTGTGTCACAGCTAACATGTTAGGCCACATGGAAAAACTATGGTACTCAGATCACGATGTGACCGACATGAACAAGTTTCCATAGTTTGCAAAGCAAGTTTACCTGGATACTATGGGTATAAGACACTTTGACAAACCAATTAACCAACCAAAATAGTGGGCAGTCGGACTAGCCAACACTGGGATTCTAGGCCTGTTGGAGATCCCAAACTTTGGAAGGGTTTAGGACGTAAGAAACCACGTCAAGCAACTTATGGAAGTTACCCACGGAGCATACCTATGGGTGGAAGAGCCCATATCGATAGCTGTAAATCTCATTATGTATATTACACGGTTGTCATCTCGGTGATAGACACCTGTGTAGTTCCTCGATGAAAAAAGAAAGGAGAAGGCACTAGCTTAGGAAATGAAGAGGACGTATGGTGTAGTAAGAGGGTCACACAGAATCATAATTAAGCGCATTAGTGATGCAACAAGAAGGATTCCCACAAAAATCATGGTGTGAAAGTTTATCAGGAAGTTCCACAAGGAGGAAGTCCCTGCTGGGGTTGTCGTAGCTATAGCATAGTGTGTGGAGGGAACTGCACTTAGCTTGGCTCCGTACTTGTTAAATGTTTTCCTGGAAGACTGGAATGACGCATAGGACATGGGGAAAAATTTCACTATTCTTGGCTACTCATCCTGATCACCTTGGTCAGATGGAGGGAGCCTAAGTATACATACTTTTTCGAGAGATCCACCCATTGTCATGCAACATGATACCTATCATTAGGGAGAACTTCAGACCCTAAAAATAAAAGTGTTAATGCATGCATGTTCACAGGGTATTACAAGGACCTGCAGGAAAGCATTGCCAACACTCAACGAATTACACCAGAAGGGGTCGCGCAATATCAGGGCATAGCCAAATTTAAAGCAACCAGGCATGTAGTATAGATCCAATCACATAAGGATCCTGAGAAGGAATGGCTACAACTACGATACCACATCAAGAAAGAGGATGTAGAAATGGCCATCAAGGATTGGCACGATCACTAGAGGGTTCCAGAACTGAATGAAGAGATGTCTATGGATATGGAGGCTGATGTAGGGAAAGAACATACACCTGTAGGAGACAAGATGATGCGCAAGAAGCCAAAGCCAGGTCAAAACCTGGCACAACAGAAGAAAGGGTGTGCATCTAAGAAAGGTAACCAAGCAGGGAAGAAGAACAACACCCAGGCGTCACAGGAAGAAGAAAAAGAGAATGAGACAACATAGGGGACCACATAAAGTTATACTCAATAGGAGCAAGGCCATACCAAGAGTCCAATCATACAAATGGGGGGTGTGTGCAAGAAAACTAAGGCACACAAAATGTCACTAGAATATACAATCACTGAGGATGAAATAGACCTCGTGGTCGAAATGGTCCAGGACCAAACAACGAAGGATTTTGACGAATCCCAATGCCAAAGGGACAACATTCAGGATGAGCTGGATGAAAGAGGAATAGAATCAGTCCCCATAGCATCACAGATAGAAGCTAAGGCTCGGTCGAGCGAGCAGGATAGGATCCAGATGACAACACAACCGAGATCGATGTTTCACATTACACCCAGAATGATGCACATGGATGAAATTGTGGTCCAGACACCCTTGAAATATCTGGCACAAATACAGTTGGTAATGGGGCAGATACCAAACAAGGAGTTATATAAAATACAAGTCAACATCGTGCAGGAGGTACAGTCATGCACATGCAAAGACACAACAGAACTGCAGCAGACAAAAGATAGTAGAGAAGCGTTGCAATTGGTTCTCTATAAGATCAATATCGAGACCAAATATGATAAATATCATGTGGATAGGCTCAAGTAGGGATTGGTTGTATCCTATGACAGAATTCCGAAGAGAAAGCAGATAACAAATCTCACGACGATGCAAAAAATTGATCATATTGTGCACACAATTGATCAATACAGGCAGGAGATCGAGAACCTCCAGGAACAACTCATCCCTACCACTCCCCCAGAGGTGAAGGAGCAAAGGAATAAGGAAGAAGCAGGGAAGATGGAGGAGATGGAACGAAAAGTCAACGCATCTATCGACTTGCTCGATAAAGAAACACAACTATGGAAAAAGTTGGAGGAGGATCAAAAGGTCCAGTAGTGGGACCAGGAAGAGGAGAAGATAAGTATATCTATCTAGGACCTCAAGTAGAGGTAGAAGATGATGCAGATCATCAAGCACCTCAAAAGAGTACAGGATACGAAGAAGCTGCAAGAAGAACTCATAGTCATGCAGACATAGAAGAAGGAGCAACAAGCTCAAATGGAATGTCTCCAAGAGAGGGTAGCAAAGGTCATTGCACAGGAATAAGAGGAAAAGAAGAACATGGTACAAACTTAGGCAAAGTGCACAGAGATGATCAAAGAGGAAATTACAGTGCAAGTGTTGGATGCACTCATAGGAAAGACCACACATGCTCAAACAAAAGCAAGGGAGCTCACAGAGAAGTTCCAGGTTCTCGCAGAAGCTGTCGAAGAAGCACACAAAGTTTAGGTGGCTTGGGACGAGCTACATGTTAGTGTTGGGGGCCTGTTGGATGCAGGCCTAGTCAGGAGAAAAGGCTATTTTGGGAAGAGAATAATGCAAGGAGGAAAGGACAACTGAAAGGAAAAGAAGCACGTGTAAGGGAAGCTGGCGAGGCGCGCATGCAAGGAAGACCTAATGACACCAGAGTTAGGGTTTTTTTAATGTATTGCAATGGCTGATGAGACAAGAATATAAATAGGTAGTACTTAGAAGGAGAAAGAGATGGAAATTCAGAGTAGCAAAGAGAGATCAGAGGAGAGGGGGGCGACCGAGAAAGAGGAAGTTGTAAAAACTGTACTACTCAGTAAGCTGGTGAGCTAGGGAGGTAGTGAGAAACTCAATCCTGAGGGTTAGATCATAGACTGAGGAACCTGGTGTTATATAGTAAGCTTCACATGGATCGAAGATCCTGTGGAAGAGAGTAAGACCTAAGATTGTAAACATGCACAATGTGATATATTACTGAACCATAATAAAATCTTGAGAGCCAGATCTTTGTGGATGTAGCCTAGGAGGGGGTGAACCACGATAACACCTATGTTATGTGAATGAATGCATGTGTCTTTATGGATGATTAATTGATGAATGTTAGTGATACACATCAAAATTACTCATTACAATGATGGCCTAGTGTCGTCATTACCAATGTCGCAAGTGTCGCATTTCGCCCACAAGTGTCACAAATATCATACTATCATCTTGCCTATGTCGCGTCTCAGATGACATTATCAAGGTCACTTGCAAGACACCTCAAAAGACTGGTTTTGAAGAGGAGAAGTCATTTGACAAATATTACAAGTATTTTTCCATGGAAAAATCCACTCAAAAATCAATTTTGGAAGGCAACGCTCCCCTATACATTGTTAGGGATTGCCAACACTTTGTGCCCTCATTTGGGGGAGTTTTCCAACACTTTGTGTCCCATTATGAGGGAGTGTTGGCCTTTTTTGAGTGAATTTTTGGATTGTTGAGAAAAATCAGAGAAGAATCGCTTCATATATGGAGTTGGTAAGATTCAGATTTGAGGTCAAGGCTCAATATTAGGGAAGATCCACAAATAAAGGAGAAGAATCCTCAAATTATCCCAAGAATCTCTTAAGTGGTTAGGCCTCTCCAAGCCTATATTAGGAGGCCTCTTCATGGTGAAAGGGAGACATTATAAAGCATCAAAATTATGATCTCATAAGGGAGATATCATTGAAGCATCATCATTCTGTGTGTGGATTATTTGAGCAAGGGTCCGGACAAAGAGAGCTTGGTGAAGCTGCTGCACCTACATCTATGGCTGTAAGAAATTAACTTTGTTTTCATTAATACAAATCTATGCTTGGCCTATTTCCCTTAAAGTTTGTGTACGTTTCATGAACTTGTTTCTTTTATAGATACATTATGAAGCTAACCATGGTAGAGTAGGAAGTATGTTTCGTTGTTGTTTCTCATTGTATTGCAGGAACTTCTTAAGAACTTGGAGATCAAGATCAGCCTAGATCGAGCAAGAACAAACGTCGGTAAAATGTATTTACCCTTCTTCTTTCTTCTTCTTTGAATAGTTTAGCTTCATGAAAAGGAATGTCAGTGTCCACAATATAAATTATTTGTCTTGTTCTTAGGAGTCTAGAGCCCAAGAGAGAATCCACTTGTCCATAGGGGGATTTATCTGTAACAGTTAGATGAATGAATTAACTAGTTAGATCTAGTATTCCACATGCATGGATAGAATGATTGCTATAATTAGATGTTAGAATAAATGAATAAATATTAAATAGTACAACCAAATATCTCCAGTCATTCCCAGGTTGCAAACACCTGAGTATTGCAGCCACCTATAGATCTATATCGGGTGAGACTACGCAGTACACTCTGTGTGCTACGTTTGCTTCTGGTCTACTAGAGGGGATGATAGTTTTAGAGGGATTTTGTTGGGAGATTATCAAATCTGAACCAGGTTCAATATATGATAGTAAGGTAGGATCAAAATAACCCATAAAGAATCATAAGTAGAAAAGACAAAGGCCAATGAATGGGTAAAATCCAACACAGACCATTTCCTACTAAAAATGACTATCTTTCACCAACCTCCTACATCATACCATTCTTCGAAAATGCTCAAAACTGTGAACTTCGAAAGAATGACTTCTTGGAGAGTCATACCATTCTGCTTGACCACTTCTCAGAGTGACTGCCAAGGAGAATGACTTTCCTAGGCCATTCCCCACAATGGCCACAGGGGAATCATTGTTTATGGTACATCAATAATATGTTGAACCATGACTGTCCATTCTAGACCATTTTCCAAACTAGAAAATGACTTTGCATCATATATCTTGGACCACTTTCCGAACCATAAAGTGACTACCCAACCTAGAACATTTTCCAAACTGGAAAATGACTGTCAATATATCAATAAAATGTCAGTGCTCCCTCCAAACTTGGGGAGTAATCACTTCCCTTTCCAATAATGAAGTCATCTCCATGATTCCATCTTGTCCCTTAAGTATGCAAAATTTTCATCTTGGAAAGAGGCTTTACCAAAATATCTATTATCTTCTCATCAATGGAGATATACTAGAGAATTACTTCTCCCCTCTAGACTTTATCACGAAGAAAAAAATACTTGATATCAATGTTATTCAACCTGTCATGGAACACCAAGTGCTCTGGGAGATTTACACAACTTTGATTATCAAAATATATCATGGTCAAATCCAACACCTAATCAAACAGTCTAGAAACCAGCTTACAGAGCCACACTGCTTCCGTACAAGCATCACAAGCTGTAATATATTTTTCTTTTGCAGTGCTGAGTGCAATAGAATTTTGTTTCCTTCTAGCCCATGATATTATGGTAAACCTCAAACTGAAAACATATCCAAGAATTAATTCTTCTGTTATCTGCACTCCCTTCCCAATCTGAATCGATAAATCCATCAGCTGCATATCATAACTCAAATGTCCATTAATATATTTCAAGGCATGATTTGCAAATATTCAATTCTCATGGATAGGTTCCACCTGGAACTGGCTCAACATGTTCACAACAAAGAAAATGTATGGACTAGTGTTCATCTAATACATCAAGGATCAAATCAATTATCGATACAGGGATGAGTCTACTAGATCAAAGTCTCTCAACTTCTTTAGATCTGTCATCATGGGATTTTTACATGGATTTCTAATCCATCATCCCGGACTTTTGAAGAACCATTTCGATACACTTCCTTTGTCATAGGAAGTTTTCACCATGCTTCTGCTATACATGAGAGGTTCTACACCAAGTTGCTTGAATTCATACAAGTTCTTCTTCCATCTACATTCATGGGTCTCTTATGGTATACCTCAAAACCTTTAGGTTTCTCTACATATGCTTCTTCTTCAATTACTCTGTTGAGAAGAACAATCTTTACATCCATCTGATGTAAACTCCAACCCATGGATACTGCAAG
>SNQJ01S0192001.1:12548-23062 GCA_010110895.2 Picea sitchensis
TAGGGTGGAGGAAATCCAAGAATTATCACTCCCAAGGTCTAGAAAGAAGGTTCAATCTTTCCTGGGGAAGATTAACATTCTAAGGAGGTTTGTTTCAAATTTTGTTGAGTTAGTGAAGCATATTACAACCATGCTCAGAAAGGGGAATGAAGTAAAATGTGTTGTTGAACCTAGGGAATCCTTTGATCAAATAAAAAAGGCATTGACTGAGGCACATGTTCTTATCAATGTTGATTATTCCAAGGATTTCCTGATCTTTTCTTCTTCTTCCTTTGATACTGTGGTTGTTGTTCTATTACAAAAAAATGATCTAGGGCTTGAGAAACCTATCTCATTTTTTAGCAAATCCGTAAGGGACATTGAGATCATGCATGAAATTATGGAAAAGCAGGCCTATGCCTTAGTGAAATATCTCAAACCTTTTAGAGTATATGTCTTTCAGTCAAAGATCATTGCATATGTTCCTTCAACTTCTGTGAAGGGCATTCTTATTCAGCCTGAAATAGATGGAAAGAGGAGCAAATGGATTGCCAAAATCGTTGAGTTTGATCTGGAAATAAAACCTACCAAGCTCGTTAAAGATCAAGGTTTAGCCAAGCTATTAGCTGAATCCAATTATAAAGCCTTGGTGGTTAACTTCATTAACAATTACTCTGTTGATTAGCAGGTTGTGTTGACTCACAAAGGCTCTCAGGACAACTTACCATTAATAGAATGCACCTGGTATGGAGACATTATATATTTTCTACAACAATTAAAACCTCTTGATGGAATAAGAAAGAGCAAGGCAAGAGCTTTAAAACTCAAGGCAATCAGATATTGCCTTATTGACCAGATTTTATATTGGAAAGACCCCTTGGGAGTGCTTCTGAGATGTATGGATCCACAGGAGGCCCAAAGAATTATGCTTGATTTTCAAAACAACCTATGTGGGAGACATCATTTCTGGAAGACCACAACCTACAAAATTCTCAGGGCTATGTACTACTGGCCCACTTTATTCACTAATGTCTGTAGAGATATTAGAGCCTACATCAAGTGTCAAAAGTTTTCAAGAAAGAAGCAACTCAAATCCTTTCCTCTGAAGCCTGTAGTAGAATCAACACCCTTTCAACAATGGGGATTGGACTTCATTGGGGAGATTCATCCTTATTGAAGTGGTCATCACAGGTGGGTCCTAACTACAATAGGTTATTTCACCAAATGGATAGAAGCCATCCCCACCAAAAGTGCTTCACACAAGGTAATCATTAGTTTCCTGGAGGATATCATAACAAGGTTTGGTTGTCCAGACAGAATCATTACCGACAATGCTTCATCCTTCAAGTCTGAACCTTTGATCAAGTTCTGTGAGCAGTTTGGGATTTCACTTATTCACTCCACTCCTTATTATCCCCAAGGCAATGGACTAGCAGAGTCTTCTAACAAGGGTCTGATCAACCTCATTAAAATATTGTTGGAAGATAATAAGAAGGCCTCATATTCAAAACTCAAATTATCTCTATGGGATGATCGTGTGACATCAAAGAGGTCCCTAGGCATCTCCCCTTTCCAAATTTTTTATGGGACATAAGTTGTTTTTCCCTCTCAGCTAGCTTTTCCTGTAGAAAAATTATTTCAAGAGTGTCAAGGAGTGCCTGATGATATGATCAAGAGAATTCATCAACTGGTGGAGGTCCAAGAGACTAGAGAGCAGGTGGTGGACAGAGCTTATGATCATCAATAGAAGATCAAGCAAGCCTTTGACAGAAAGGCAAGAAAGGAGAAATTCGCGCTAGGAGATCTAGTTCTTAAGTGGGATGCACCCAGGAAGGATAGAGGAAAACATAGCAAGTTTGAAGACCTCTGGATTGGGCTCTTCAAAGTCTCTGAAGTGTTTTTAAACAATACCTATAGGTTGCAGGATTTCGAGGGCGATGAATTTTTTGGCAGCCCTCTGAATGGGCATTTTCTTAAGAGTTCTTTATTTGAGCCTTAAGTGGCTCCTCTGATTTTGTAAATATGGTTTTCCTGTTCATTTTTTGGTTTCAATAAATGACTCCATAGCCCAACAACAAGGCACTGATGCTGTAGAAACGTTCTTAGAGCCTCGCAGGAAGGACTCTATCCCGCGTGGAGCCTAATGTTATGACATAAACATGTAAGAGGGTGTTTTGGTGAAAATAATTACAAGAAGCATGTTGAAAAACCCACTTATCCTAAGTTTCAGTGCGAAGGCATGTCATTCTAAAGGGAAGGCTGATCTAGATGGCTAGGGTTCACATGAATAGATCCGTGGTAGAAGTTTAATTTAGAACCCCCCTGCGATTCTTCTTTTAATAGGAGTTGGTGGGGGGGGGTCTAATATGAAGGTGCGCAAGTTTTAGTGGCTGAGATTGGAGCGCCCAGATCTACAGCTAAGGATTGATTCTAGACCCCCCTTTTCATTATACCTTTAATGAGTGGAGGGGAGGTTCGATATGGGCAGTTTTCTAGTGTAGGCCCCCACTAACATGGCGTCCTCTCAGGTGATGGGTCCCTCCTAAAACCTCTTACCAATTACCTGCATTGTTTACTCCCTTCACCTCCTTCTGGCATGTATCTTCCACCCAGCCTCTCTCCATCCCCCTGTCACATCCTCGCTCCCCTCCCACCGTCCATAGCCTTGCACCTATCCTCCACTCATCCCTGCATCATGTACTTTTCTCTTCATCCCTTTGATCTTCCAACACCTATTTCTCCTCCTCCAGGTCATCCATCCTAGAGAAATGTTTCCCCCCTTTGTCAATCACACACCCCCATGTCTTCTTCTCGGCCCCATTTCTCCTCCACCTGGCTCTCACATCTCAGGGCCCACGAGTTTTTTCATCTACGTTTACTCGACTGCTTTCCCTATGCCACATCCATTCACATGGCCTCTCCTCATTTCATGTCCACACAAAGATTTCAAATCACCTTTGCATGGTCATCATCCATTCACCACTTTGTGTTATGTTCTCTAGTCATCACACTGGATCCCATGTCTCCTTGATAGACTTGTAATGAAGTCCCTAAGAAATCCCAGATGGCAGAATGAGAAGGCCTCCACATCCTTCAGAAGCAGAGTTGATCGGGGCCTTACCTGATCCCAATGAAGCAGTTATTAAAGCAGTTTATGGTGGTTGGAAATAATTTACACCATAAATGGAAAGTCCAAAAAGGACTGCAGTTTGTCAACTCATGTGCATACCTATTCTAGAGCGCGTTTGTGTCTGACCGAAGTGCACGACTAACCAGAGACTGCATGTGCAGTCTATGAGGAAGCATGTACACATAATGCCTTCAATACATTAACTTGAACTTGATGATGTGGCTTTGCTTGGAGTATATACTGTCATTTTTCCCATTTTTATTAGTGTCGATGGTTGAGCTAGGCTCCCGATTGTAAAAGTTTAATGAAGCACTAGTTTTCCTGGTTATGCATTTGTATGTGAGACTTCCTGTTTAATGAAAGTTAGCTTCTTTCCATATCTCTGTAAACACTTCTTTAAGACACTCAGAATTGGAAGATCCAGTTGGGGGTGATTATCTTGTTGTGATGTATGTTTGATCATGACAATATTTTTACCAGTTTTAAATCAGTTGCTTGTGTTACCTTTTTCTTCTTACTCTGAGTAACTCAGAATTGGAAGATCTAGTCAAGTTGTTACAGCAACATTGTGATGTAGGTTTGATCACCATGTTGTTGTAACTGTGTCACTTAGGCACATTTTCAGTGTCTTTTGTTTCTTCTACAAGCTATTGGAAGGCCTAATGCCCATAGCAGTCTTGTTCATCTTTCTCACCAAGTCTTCCTTCTGCTCATTTTAAGCTCAACTTCCTGACTGAAGTTGGATCAGGACCTCACCTTCTTGTGCATGCCTAGCCCAGTGTTTTGAGTTAAAACGATATTATCCTGGGTCTGCATCCATTCGGCCACCTCCATTCATTAATTTGACATATAAAATTGATCGGTATTAGGATTACTCCTGCTGCAATCTAGGAGTGACTTCTGGTGCTAACACTCTCTGTCAAAGGCAGAGAGTAATCTGTGTTGAACTGTGGATGTTTTCTTCCAAAATTGAGCATACGTGTTGTTGTTCATAATTTCATTCTTCTACTTGATCATCTTGTATTTGTAAAAAATGCTTGACCTTGTTTTCTCTTGAGGATTTAGCTAAAAATGTAGTGTTTATTTTCTTCTTGGATGTGGATGTAGACACTATGTGTTGGCTTCTTGAGAAGAGTGATGAATGTGGTCCCTCCATAACTATAGTGGAATGTGTTTCTTCTTCTATGATCCTATCTCGTATGTGACTAGTCTTAGTCCTCTTCCTATAAACATGGAATTCTTCAACTGACACCTCTATGACTGAAGGTGAAATATCTTTCTTGGATCTTTTTTCTTCTTTCACTTGAGGAGTTTTGGTATGTGAAATGTTGGCAGGTGAAGGATGCTCTTATGTCTCCAACAAAGTATATTCCTTCCAATCTATCTAGTTCATGAACTTTTCTACCTTTGGTTTTGTCACATGAGCATAAGGATACGTCTTTTGTTTGAGCCTAGTTTTTGATATGATGCCAAAGGTGTCATAATTCCATGTGAAACATAGATTGAAGTTCTTTTCTTTCAAGAGATTGTTGGATTCTTCTCCTGTAGCTCTGTTGTTAAATATGAAAGAACCAATTGGGCTCTTGATCCTAAGTTGTTGCTTCTTCTTAAATGACACGAAGTGGATGTCATTAGAGTTGATCATCTTTTTGATGTATTCCAAGGAAAATATTCTGATAGGAAGGTATTTTGGCAGCTTGTATGGAGGTAATTCACACCCATAAACTCTTATTTCAGTATGGTTCTGGTAAAGATACCAGTCTCCTGTTTTGGCTAATTCTGATAGGTGAACAATTATCTAGACCTCCTCATTTATCCTTGGTTCCATTCTATTGTTGAGCATGCACACCACTGGATGGTAAAATTGATCGATGAAGTGTTTGAAACTGAACTCAGATGAGTTCTTCCTTACTAGTGATGTCCAAGAAGTCACTGGTTGAGGGTTGCCATTTTGATCCGATTTCTGAAAAGAGCATTCCCTGAACATTCCCTCTGTGGAGAACTTGAATTTTTTTTCATGCATAATGTCAGCCAAGAATTGACTGTAATTAAATTGAGTTGTATATTTTTCTTCCATGGAGAAAATGGATAGAAATCCCAAAATGGGTTCATCTACGCATTCATCAGAATAATATCCTAGCAAGAACATAGGGTGGAAATGATTTGGTTACATTTGACTGAGAAGATGGAATAATAATAGGGAGGTTTCTTTTTAGGCAACTGTGCATATTCTAGTAAGAAGATTTCAAATATTTGGGCTCTTTTAGGAGAGGAAAGTTTGTGATAGAGTTCAGTCATAATTTCAATGGAGAAGGGGTTGGCAGAATCAGTTCTATGTATTTTCATCATCTGGTTTATTATTTCAGGGGTGATGGTGAACATCGTTTCACTAGATGAAGAGACGATGGTCCTTTGGGAGCGAAGGTAATGGGATTATCACTTTAGGGGGAACTCATGGAAGTGATAGGTCTAGGGAATCATGTACAGTGGTAGATTAGACTCCCAGAGTACGATCTTGTCACTCTGGTCTAGGAAAACATCTTTAAGCCAAAAGTGTAATTCAGATAAATCGAATTCACACTTCGGCTTTGCAGCTTGTTAATCTTTATCTTCCAGGGAAACGGGATCCACGTTGACGGGAGGAGTAAGAAACGAGTTTTCTTATGTTTTAGTGGATTTGGATTTGGGTACCATAATTAAACAGAGATCTGAAGAAAGAAAACAGTGTTGAATGTGATTACCCGGTTTAATGGCACTTGTTGACAGTGTGCCTCGTGGAGATTATCTTGAAAATAGGAAATGGCGATGTCGATTGTTTCTGGATCAATGAACAGTGAAGGAATGGCAAAAAAACAGAGTTAATCGGTGTAGGGGGGTGTACGTTATGGAGCCTATGGTGATTTGGATGGGTAATGGTCACGGGGGATGGAATTGATTGGCCAATGGGTAGATAGGTGTGATGTGGTGGGTATTAAATGGTCAATGAGTATAATGAATGTGACATTTGACATGCTAGTGGGGTGTGATGTGTGACAGGGTAGGTGGGTGGTATCGAATTAGTGGTTAGGCGATTTCCTCGGAGGGCGAGGTAGGTGGTAAACAAAAATGAGAGGGAGGGGTCCAGTAAGATCTGGAGTTGACACGTTGCGAGGGGGCACACTGGGAAAACCACTCTCCTAAACCTCCCCAACACTGTTAAAGGAATAAAGGTCGAGGGTGTCCAATATTCACTGTTGGTTGTTGATCTGAGCGTGGCTTGATCAACTGCTGAGATCTCTTCTCCCTTTATCCACAAGGAGCCAAAATGTCAAATCCAGATAGAACTTAGGATAAAATTATATTGTCGGCAATGCTAGCTCCCCCTTTTTTTAATTTTTTCACCAAGGGGTCAAAAACACATCAATTTAACTCAAATAAAAGGCATTTAATCAAAATTTTGCAAACGTTTATTGAAATAAAACATGCTAACCTAGTTCCTAATCTAATTACCTAACACATTAACCCAGTTTAAACTGTTGGGTCAAGAATTACTCTAACCTAAGATATTTGGCCAAGCTTAGATTGTTTTTCCAAACTTATTCACTAACCTATCTAATTTGGCCAAGATTAGACTATTTGGCGAAATTTATTCACTATCCTATCAACATAAATTTAAAGGGTTTGATCATGGTTAGAAAATATGAATCAAACCAATTTTATTTCATGGGGTTTTATCTTGTTGTCTTTTTATTTCTTATACCCTCTTTTGATTTTTATTTTATCTTTTCTTTTCTTTTCTTTTTCTTTTTTCTTTTCTTTTCTTTTCTTTTTCTTTTCTCTTCTTTTTCTTTTTCTTTTGTAAATCATTTGTAGAATAAAATATTATTTGCAATACAACACTACTAGAGGAAGAGATTCTAATCACTAGGTGATCCTATGAAATATAGGGTTATAACAGTGGCTCCACTTGGGGATGGTGCTCTCCTTATGAGGTGCCAAGAACCAACTATTGACCGCCTTGAAACTTCTTCTCCAGTGATTTTTCTAAATCCTGATTTGCTTTATTTTAACTGTAAATCTAGTGGTCCTGATTAGTGGTTTAGGGCCTTATCTTAGGGCTTCAACCATATGATACAAATGACCCACAAATGACATAAAATTAAAAATGGTTTGTGCAATGAGATGAGTGAGAAAGATCTTCAGTCTGTTAGACAATACATCTACAAGTAAACAGTACATCTGCAGGTATGTTTTGGCCTCTGGGAATCACATGCAAGTCAATTTCAGTAAAACATTGCAAAAAATCCAACACAACTTTTCTATAAACTCTAAGTCTAGGGTGTTTGGCAGAATACTCACCTTTGATCTATTTAATGATAAGTTYAGAATCACMTCTTACCATAATTMTTTTGGCACCAAACTTCTTCAACAATTTCAGGCCAAGCATCAATGCTTCATACTCAACTATCTTATTGGTGCACTAGAAATTTAATTTATAAGAATGGATTTCTGAATACCTTGCTTTATGATTATGCACCCACACCCCATCTCTAGATCCTTCTTTACTGACAGATCCATCGAAATTCAAACTCCAGAGAGGTTCTGATGGTTCATCAATTTATATTGTCATTGTTTTACTTTCCTCAGGGATTTCTTTACTTTCCCTAGGGACACACACATCATCTTCCAATTATGCAATTTGACTATCCATGTCACCATCATTATATAAAATGAAGGAGTCCATATCAGAATGAACAGAGTACAAATGAAAGTTATGTCATTTCTGTTAACTGTTGACCATGTATTTCATCAGAGTCTCTCTGTACAATATTCTCTATTGACTAAAAACAATAATGGTGGCATAAGACATGTCTAGTTGTAAGGTACTCTTTAACTTAGCACCCCATGATTGAGATAATAGAATACCATATTTTAGAGGAATATCTGCAATAACAATATCCATTACCATTCTTTTGGCTGGAATTTGTGCCAAGGTGATACACAATTCTTTGATCAGAACTATGCATTTAACTTTTCTTGAATCAAAGGAGTATAATTCCATGTAAGGCCTGGTGATATCAAGCCCTAATTTCTCCATCACAACCTTGGGCATAACATTATGAGAAGCACCGGAATCCAGCATGGCATTATGTAATGTCTTATCATGGATATTTAAAATGATGTAAAATGGAGGAACAAAACCATTGTCAGTTTATCCCTCAACCTCAGGACCAAACAACAACTTCAACTTATCATCAGAAAAATTCACAGTGTCTGTACCTGTTATCACTCCAGGAAACTCTCCTAGGCTGTAAGTCAGAGATGCCTGGTAACTTAATCTTTTGGTAACTATTTTCTCAATAAAAAGTGTGGGTTGGATCAAGTCAGAGGACTGACTCACTTCTTCACTCAAATCATGCATAAACACATCAAGAAGGACAAGGCTTTCAACCACAAATGTTCAGAGATTTTACAAATAAAGGGATGGATGAAGAAATAACTATTATATCAACAGAATCACATATAATCATATATGAATGGCCAATTACAATAATCACAAGAATACTTGCAGAGTTAAAATTATGAATGCAGTGATAAGATGACAGTTATCTGGCATAGACAAGCATAACAACATGAATAAAATACCTAGGTGCAAGTACATAATAGACAAGAAGAGGAAATATGAACAAGTTATGGCAAAAGAAGCTTGTATTACTTCATATGAAAATGAGAAGTTTTGAGTTACATAATATAAAAAAAGTCTCCAAAGTCAAACCCCTTTGGTTCATCTTCTACCCTTAGCTTTATAGCTTTACAAAACAGTTTTGAGATCCTCAAAACATGGATCAAATAAACTAAAGATAGTAAATCAAAATCTAGTTGCAAAAGATGTGGTATGATCCCTAAAAATGAGGTCAATCCCATATTTCCTAGTCCTCCTCTCTTGTTGAGTGCTGGTGTAGTGTAGGATAGCCTCCCAAGGTTGAATGCTGACTCTCCAAGAGAGATACAATTCAAATTTGTTGAGATGTGCAAAAAATCCAATCCGTTTCCATCAAAATAGGTGCCAAAATCAACTTGGCTACCCTTTTTAATCCTTATGTACCAAAAATGGATCTTGAAACTGAATATATAATTCATCATCCATCCATCATGAGTGTTTTCAAATGTTTTGGATGAGAAAAACCTCGATCTGTGCAAAAATTCCATCGTTCTGGAAGTGACAGGCTTTCAATGGTTAACATAGAAGATTTCTGGGTGATTTAACTACTGAAAGCTCTACTTTCGGTGGTTAATGAACAATCGTCCTATTCGCCTAAACCACTGAAAACTTGTCTTTGTCAAAACTTCAAAATTTGCAAAAATGTATTACCTTCCTGGTTTGTTGAAGGTTTTAGAGTGCCTTTGGTGACATTCCTCCTCCTTTTACAGGGTTGGAAACCTCAATAAGATATGTAGGAGGCTCTGTTTCCTTTTCTATTGAAGTATCCAATTCTACTAGGGTTTCTAACCTTGAATGATCCTAAGTTGGAAGTCGGGATTCTTTTATCTTTAGCCTCAGAAGTGTAAGCTGCCTGTACAGCTTCATGTTCTCTCTTCATTGTTCTTCCATCATCAAAAATATAGTATGAACCTTTATCAATAGGATAATCCATAGCAAGGATAGACAGGACAGTATTTTCTATGACAAGAGGAGGCTCCTTCAGAGGGTTCACTATACTGACAAAAATATCAACACCAACCAACTGAAATGGCTCTCCTTTTCTGTCAAAACTCAAAGCACGCCTGTCAAGATAGGTTTCTCGGTTAATGGGAATCCATTTAGGAAACTGGTCAAGAATCCATAACAAGGACAGAACCAACCTCCATAATCTCCAACATTGGGCAAAGGAACACAACCAAGGTGGTTATAAACACCAACTACAACAAGCCACTCTGGATTTAAAACCCTTGTTGAATCTTCCTGAGTATAACGCAGAGAATTTTACATTATTTGTCACTAGATGTCACTTCTGTGTGTAAGTAAAAATAGGCTTTCCATGCCACTTGACTATAACATTACTCTCATCCTCAAAGCTGGATAGATCCACTTCAAGAGATGTCATTTTAAGAAAATCCTTACTTCCAGACATGCTTAAAAAGAAATTTTAGAACCGTCGACATCTGCAAACTTATGCCCCATTGCCTCTGACTTCAAGATAATTACCTTGGCCCATAAAACCTGTGATCTTAGGCATCTGTTAGAGGTTGCATTTTATGTTTGATTATTTTTAAAACTCTTTTCTTGAAACATATCCCATATACCTCGAGATTTTGGGGATTATAAACTTTAAACCCGCCACTAATCCCTAGGTTATCTCGATGATATAGGTGAAATATAGAGCTTGGTGCTTGCGTTGGCTTTGGTATATTGAGTAGCTTATGT
>SNQJ01S0192003.1:4981-31243 GCA_010110895.2 Picea sitchensis
CTATCTAAAGGAGTTCGACGTCCTGCAAAATATATATTCTAATTTTTTTCATGTAAAAAGGATTTGGCCCAAGACCCGAGGAGGTTTGGAGAAATGGAATGACTATGTATTTTAGTTTGTAGGCCAGAGGGGCATGTAGCTGAAAATTGTATGTTATTGACGATTCATATGATTTGTTTGATCAGATGTTTCATTCTTCATCTTGTTTGAATGTATTGCTGATTATAAGGATTAAAATTTGCATTTGATTGATAGATTCTTGATGCAGTAGAGGATCTGTTATAAGCTTGCCTATTTATCATTGTTTACTGTTTAGACACATCTAGATTATCTTTGTAGATAGGATCTCTGCTTAGTAGACACTCATCTTTATGTTAATTCTCTCATTCTTCTCTTCATCATCATACAAATATTTTGTCTGATAGGGAGCTTAAATGCCTTCAATGAGAAGACTGTTTATGACTCCATAGCCCAATGGTCCATCGTTGGTCTGCAGTGATATCTGTTGTCTTTTCCTTTATTTAAAGTCTTGTTGATCCCCGATTTAAAAAAAAAAAAAAATCAATTTGAATGTTACCAAGCTTACTCCTATTTGTAGTCTGGGGGTGACTCTTGGAGTGCTAACATAAATGGCACTATTGCTGGGGAACAAAGTGTGAAGCTAACTTCCCTGGGAGAAGGACATAGATCCAACTCTTGATGGTAGACAAGAGAGGGACACAAAATTGATTGTAATCATATACATAGAGACTCCACAATCAAAGAATCCATTGGGGAGGATATTGTTGACAAAAATATGACCATACGAAAGGGGATGACCATGTACCAACTTATGAGCATTTTCCATGAACTCTTGTTTTTCTTTATCAGATCATTTCTCTCTTTCCCTTTACATATCAAGAGGATTATCCTCTTCTTTGTTTATTCAGATGATCATCGACCTTACTTTATATATCCATCCTTGCAAGAAGAAGATCTACCTTCTACCTGTGTTCTAGATGTTGATCTTGTATCCTCACCTCAGCCTATTCATAAGGATGAGATTTTTATTGAAATCCCTCCTAAATTTGATCACCCTTGTAACCTTGAGGAGGTTGAAATCGATTCAAATTCTTCTCAAATCTCATCACTTTATGTTGCTATTGTTGAAACTTTCCATCAACTTGTTAAACCTCATATCCAACCCACTAGTTTTCAAACTAGAATAAGAGACAAGATGTTTAAACCTTTAAGGATGCCTTTTCACCTTCATCCTTATCCTCTTGATTTCCTTGAGTATCTTCCTCGGTTCTCTGGAGAATATCGTGTTACAATTGAGAGGCATTTGGAGGCCTTTGAGAATTTTGTTGATCATTTTGAGATAGTTCATGATGATGTTACAATGAGGTTGTTCTCCAAATATTTGTTTGGAGATGCTACTGTGTGGTTTAAAGGTTTGGAAGCCAATTCCATTGGTTCTTGGATCGAGTTGTGAAATGCATTTTTAAAGTGTTGGGGTGAGAACAAGTCCCTTGATTAGTATGTTGAGCACTCAACACACCCTAAAAGTCCTCTATCATTTTTTTTCTTTTTGGGTACCACTTGATCTTTTGAACTGTCTGATTCGATTTCATTTTGGGAAATGTTTTGTCTTTGCTTATTCTTGTGACTCTCATTACCTATTTAGGTTTTTTTGAAATTATGAAACCCCATGAATTAAAAGGACTTAACACATGAATAAAGAGTTGATATCCAAAACACTTAACCCGACGCACTCAGATTAGGCATCAGAAGGAATTCAAAGAAGGAGAAGAACCACTCGAAAAACCTCAGTCGTCGAGCACCTATCCCCATCGACATCAACAAAAGGAAGTTTTTGTTTTGCATCAATAATTGCATAAAGATATTGCCAATAGCTAATTCCCCTTCGACATCAGTAAAGACAAAGGAAATAAATGTTAACAAAGAAAAAATATATCACTAATAGCCGATACCCGACACACTTATCAGAATTGGTGTAAACACAGGATCACAACAAACACTCTGACTACGCTAAAGGATATTCCCGATCGTCGATCCCTGATGCGTTTTCGGCATCGAGAATTTTTTGAGGAAGCTGACTTGATGAAAGCACTCGATAGGTTTATCGTCGATTGCTGACCCTTGATATTTTTTCGGCATCGACACGCTAAGATTTTTCTTAGAAAAAATAAATTAAGGAAATCATTGACTCCGATTAATAAATGAGAATTAGGTCACCGATATTCAACGCCACGTGTATTTATCATATTGGAGAACCGTATGGTCTAGTTTTACCTTGAGTCATTCTTGGTTCCCTGAGTCTGATTCACACCTCTGAGTCAGCTTTTCCATGACAACATTGAACGGTGAAATTGATCAGCATCAAAGATTTTACAGAAGGACATCAATGAAAATGTTCATAACACATCCTCAATCCTCGATCCACCCACTGATAGAGACAAATGATGGGAAGTTTTAGCATTAGATACGATCAAATTCTAAGCATTTAAGGAGATAATTAATAAAAAATCCCACATTAGGTTCTACCTCGTGCGCCAATAAAAAAAACCATTTAAATTTAATGATAGAACACATAACCCCCCATGCCTCTGCTGTCAGCCCATGATGAATTTAAGTTGTATATATTCGGTGACAGATTTTTTTAAAATTCACTCATCACTCAAATTGAATGGTTGATGCGACACTGTAAGTTATTCCATGTTTAAATTCTCTTGAGCCTTTGTAAATGAATTCATTCTGCACATAAGAGAAGTATGGAGCATCTAAAGGAGCAAGACGAGGGACTCAAAGGTTGTAGTGATCCTGTGATTGTCAAAATAACCAGGTTTTAACAAGATTTAGAGGTATGTATTCGAGTCTGTAATTTTTTTGGCTATAATTCATATGTTTTTATCCATTTTTTTTGTTGTGAATAGTCTCTGAGAGTTTATTCTAGTTGCAGGAACAATTCCGCCAAGGAATCCAACCACTAGATGGTTTTCGAGGGCACCGAAGCTGAAAGAACCAAAGGTAGTTGAAGGATCCTCTCCAGGGGCCGCAAAAAAATTGGAATACACTCTGAGGCTGGAATAATTCATTAAAACAACAATGAAGAAGGTTTTCATCTAGCCTCCAACCTTTGGAGATACAGAGGAAAGCACGGGGTCCAATATGGCACTCCCACATTGGGGATAACTCTTTAACAAGATCAATGAGGAGGAATACCTAGAATATGTCCCACACAATGATCCATATGTAAGAGCACTCAATGACAAGGTGTTCCCAAACATATGACAATCGTACCTACATATGATGGCAAGAAGAACCCCTATTTTTCCCTGTATTGAAGTCCTGAAGTGGGTCATCGACCACATAGACACACATAAATGTTTAATCAATGATGAAAATGGTGGTTGTGTCAGAGTGTTTCTATCGGTAGAGGTTCAAAAATACTACAAGCTTAGCGATCTTGAGCAGCGGCTAAACACAAATTTCTTGGTGAATTTTTACAAATGCCATGACACCAGCCGGACAATGACCTCATGGTGGAGGGATGACAAGAAGTACACCAACCAGAGCACTGGATGGTATGGGACGACCAATTTGAGGGAGCCATACATCTATTTGATGGCTCTCATCTATCTATTATATGAAGAGAAGGACTGCTCCAGATTTTCTTTTTAAGAGGCATGGATTCCCTTGGATTACATATCGACTATCTCCATGAGAAGTTTCAGCTAGGGAGCGATACTTTATAAGAAACTGAGCATCTGTATACAACAGGCTCAAACATCGAAGGAAGGAGAGACACCAGCTTTCTACATGGCTTCATATCTAATTGATGTCATGTGCGCCAGAAACATCTTCGCTGGCATAAATCTGAGTTGGCATGTCGCAGAGCTCCCGGTCCATTTCTATTTTAGCATGCTAAGGGAGAACATGTATAAGAAGTCTTACTCCCTCATCTATGATGAATTCATTGCACAGATTTATTTTATTCCTTTTAAGAAGGAGTGCCCAAGAATATCAGATGTGGCCAAGAAAATGATGTCCAAGGTATGCCAATGGTACTTGGACGAGTGCAACACCTACATTAGGGTGTTTGGGGCCACCGATGATCCAAAAAGATATTTTACACGACTATGGTTGAGTTATTGTGCATGTATTTATTAACCAATTAGAAATATTAATGAAAGAGAAAGAAGTTATAGAAGAAATATAGAATCCATATGAATATGTATAGAACTGAAATGAATCATAAAACAACAACAAAGAAAAACAACAATATGATAACAGAGTTCGACAATCTTGCCTACCTCTCTGGGCCTTTGTCACAGCGGGTGAGGCTTTCTTATTTCTGTTCAAAGATCAATAAGTGCATCACAACAGCGCCAAAAGGTTACAAAATGACTTGGTCTTGTTATACTAGATCTATAGAACCCAACAAAAGAAACGAATCTCAAATTGGATCACCGGAGCTCCCAGAAATGGACCGCAAAGTTGTGCTCCTCAATAGCTTCCCTGCATAAAAATGGCTTTGGCTTGGAAAATATTTAGCATAAACCTACTCTGAATCTCCTCTCATGGCCTTAAGAATTCCTGGTTTATATAGATCTAAATTTGGTATCCATCTCCCAACTTCCCCCCAAGATATGGCCTCAAAAAGGGCCCAATATACCCCCAAAAGGGCCAAAATATCCAATATTAGCTGAATAAATCATAAACAATCCACTAATATATGGTAAAAACCCACTTCATGCAATATAATTGGGCTAATTATTTAGTCTTGGGCCCACTCCCCCTTCTCATGGTCATATGAATTCATATGGCCAAGCGTTAGCCCCCTAGGGGTTGCGCGCTGACCCTCAGCTCATAAATCTCTGGTCGCCTGACGCTTCACAATAGGATCGAGTCCTAGACTCCTCGCGCTAACAAACTGAACTAAGCATCGAGTCATATGTTATGTATTGGAGTCCGTGGTTAAGCCCTGTATCTTTGCGCTGAGCTGGAAAATGGTTAGTGCCGACTTTGGTTATAAGGGATGTGAAAAACCGTGGTTATATGGCATAGACTCGCGACTGGGGGTTGGGGCTAGGCCCCAACCCCTTACCTCCACCCAGATATTATACAATAAAAATTATATAATATAATATGCACATAGTTTAAAATGTCCCAAAGTAGGCAAGTTGGCACCCAACCTACCCCAAAGAATTTCTCTGTATAGGAGGTCACGAGGTCAAAACCTGTGGAGTTCACCAAAGTTTTGCAATGAAACAAGGTGCCACGTGGCAGCCCACATATAGGCAACGTGTCACCACCCCATTTGTTAAATCTGCTGCCATGTGTCAAGCGTTGAATGGTCCATATGTCAGCATCGTACCCTGCCACATGTCTTCCCTGTCAGCATCCGTACTGTGCCATGTGTCACCGTATGGGCGTGCCATGTGTCACCCTTTTAGTGGTGACACATGTCACCTCCCGGTTGGTCCACCTGTACCTACCATGTCATCATTATACTGTGCCCTTGCAATGTCATCTATATGACCTACTGCCATGTGTCACACTGCCATGTCAACAAGATTATGTCACCATGATGTCATGCTGACATCATCATTGAATTTTTGCCTGTTGACCTATTTGACTTTTTGGTTGTTTGGAAAAATGAATAGAACACGATATCTAGAGCATATGACATATGTTTGATCCCGTTCAAGTTGCATTGGGTTCATATCGATGTGGCCTATGCACATGTCCGTTTTTAAGCCATTATGAGAACGCTTATTTTTAGGCCTTTTCGAGCCCTATTAGGCTCTTGGATGCGATTTTGGATCACACCTCCCCACTAAAAGACCTTTTGGTTCCAAAAAGGTTACTGACTAGTCAAAAATCTCAGGATAGGCCACCTGACTTGTCCTCTGTCTCTGAACTCTATCCTGTGCACCTGTTTTATCAAGATCAAATGTAACACAATCATGACAATTGACAGCATATTGTTAGCCATTTGAACCCTATCACATATTACTGAAGCTACTATCATCCATGTAGACAACATTACTAGTGATAGTACAAAAAATATGACTGAAAATGAGTTGATATGTTTGTAATATTTGCACGACATGAGCTTATATTGAAGCAAACTGTGATTGATTTTCCATTCTACAATCATCTCGTGTTATTTCTTAAGATTGATTACTTCATTTGAAACAATTATAGGTTTGTTTCTTGCTTGAACTGCCTTCTTTAATTGTTCCATGGTTTGAATATTTTTATTTTCCTTTACATGATGAGCATGGGCCACATAATCTTGACCTACTTTGGTTAATTGATATCGATTCTTTGTCCTGTAAAAGATTTCTTTATGATCATATAAGTATGGACTACCTAAGACCATTCCACATTCACTTAGTGGCACTACATCACATGTTACCTCATCCACATACGTAGATGAAATTGCAAATTTGAATGTGCACTTTTTTGTGATGTGCATTTGATGATGTTTTCTTATCCATTTAAGTGTGTAGGGGTTATTATGCATATGTGTTTTTAACCCCAATTGGTTAACCAATTCTTCAGAAATTAGGTTATATTGAGATCCACTATCGATTAATGTATCAACCTTATTGTGTCGCATGATGACCCTGATGTGAAACAAGTTACTTCTACAATCAATTCCTTCACCAATTTTACCTGTCATACCAACCAATGAGACCTTCGATTCATCACCTGAATCCGATCCCAAGTCTGTCGGTCATGTTGTCACCGCAATTGTTTGCCTCCCATTCTTTTCCTTGAACCACTTTGGCCTCTTCTCGGGATGCAACTTCCAACAACAGTCCTCATTGTGCCCCTCTTTCTTGCAATTCTTGGAAGAGGGATTCTCTTCCTTTCTCGTCACTACATTTGACTTCTTTCCATGTCACTTCTTCTTGTCCTCTTTCCTTGAAGACAATTCCCCTGATACACCAACACCTATTTTCCCTAATTCAATGTATGTCGCTTGAACATAAACCTCATTAAGATTAGTTGGTCCAAACATGAATACAATGTTTCTAATATTTGTACGTAAACCTCCTATATACTTTATAATATTTTCTTGGGTATGTAAAGGAATATCTAACATCAATGCCATTTTTTGAAAGCCATCTGTGTATTCTTGCACTATTTGTCCTTTTCTTAGTTTTAAATCTTACCATTCAATTAACATTTTTTCTTTATAACCCAAAGGATAATTGTTTTCTAAGTGAAAAAATGAAACTTTTCCATGATGGAAATACATTACTCACTTCTTGCGTTCCGTTTTGCAACTTGCTTTGCCACCAGATGAGTGTTGTGCTTGCAAGTCTCAATGATGCCAACTTGATTTGTGTGGCCTCATCCTTGATCTGTTGCACACTACAATAGACCTCCATATGCCTGACCCAATTTTCAAGTCTCTCTACATTAACCTCACCATCATATATGGGTAATTCAAATTTAACATCAAGTTTTAATAAAGGCATTTCATTCTTATGTTCATGGACATGTTTCTTTGCATTGAATTTAGAGCTTGAACTTGAAGAATAAGGAGAAGAAGGAGGTGATGATGGATGTGAAGGAGGAATCTGAGGAGGATCCTCTCCTTATTCACTTTTTCCCTTTGAATATTCACCCAAATTTGGTCTCTTCTGTTCCAAGTAATCCTCATACAAAACGTTCATCATATCCGACATAGCAAAGAATTTTTTTTGAAACACTTTCTCATCTTGAGAAAGTCCCTCTTCTGATGCCATCTTCTCTCTTTGAGAATTTCTCTTTCTCAATCAAATCAATGGATTCTCTTCCACAAGCTCACCTTTACCACGATGCATCTTTTCCTTGGTTAACATGAAAAACTCAAATCCAAATGTCAACTAGCTTTGATACCACTTGATCTGAAAAGATCTTTTACACGACTATGGTTGAGTTATTATGCATGTATTTATTAACCAATTAGGAATCTTAATGAAAGAGGAAGAAGTTGTAGAATAAATATAGAAKCCATAAGAATATGTACAAAAATTAAATGAATCATAAAACAATAGTAAACAATAACACGAATGTGATAACGAAGTTYGACAATCTCGCGTGCGTCTTTGGGCCTTTGTCTCAGTGGGTGAGGCTTTCTTATTTCTGTTCAAATATCAATAAGTACATCAAAGTAGTGCCAAAAGGTTACACAAATGATCTTGTMTTGTTCTRCTAGATCTCTAGAACCCAAAAAAAGAAACAAAACTCAAATCGGATGATCGAAGCTCTCAGAAATGGCCCGCAAAGGTGCACTCCTCAACARCTTCCCTGCATAAAAATAGCTTTGTCTTGGAAAATCTTCAACATAAACCTACTATGAATCACCTCGCATGGCCTCAAGAAGGCATGGTTTATATAAATATGAAGTTGGTAACCATCTCCCAACTTCCTCCCAAGTTCTGGCCTCAAAAAGAGCCCAATATCCCTCAAAAAGGGCCAAAATATCATATATTAGCTGAATAAATCGTAAAAAATCCACTAATATATGGTAAAAACCCACTTCATGTAATACAATTGGGCTAAGCCCTCAGTCCTGGGTGTGCGCCCCCTTCACATGGTCATATGAATTCATATGGCCAAGCTCCAGCCTCCTAGGGGCTGTGCTCTGGCCCTCAACCTGCGAATCTCTAGTCACCTGGCGCTTCACAATAGGACCGAGTCTCAGACTCCTTGCGCTAACAAACTAAACTGAGAATCAGGTCATATGGTATGTATTAGTGCCAGTGGTTAAGCCCCATATATTTACACTGAGCTGGAAAATGGCTAGCGTCGGCTTTGGTTACAAGGGATGTGCAAAACCATGGTTATATCGCATAGTCTCGTGATCGGGGGCTGGGGCTAGGCCCCAATCCCTTACCTCTGCCTGGATATAATACAATAAAAATTATATAATATAATATTCACATAGGTTAACAAGTCCCAAAGTAGGCGGGTTGGTACCTGACCTACCCAAAATAATTTCTCCATACAGGAGGTCGCGAGGTCAAAACCTGTGGAGTTCACCAAATTTTTGCAATGAAACTACGAACCAGTAACAAGGTGCCATGTGGCAGACCACGTCTGGGCCACGTGGCACCACCCAATTTGTTAACTCTGATGTGACATGTCAAGTTTTGAATATTCCATCTTTCAGCATCGTAACCTACCACCTGCATGCCCTGTTAGCATCCATACCCTACCGCGTGTCATCGTACAGGAGTGCCACATGTCACCCTTTCAATGGTGACATGTGTCACCTCCCGTGTGGTCCACCTGCACCTACCATGTTAGTAGTCCACTATGCCCCTGCCACATCATCTTTAAGGCCTGCTTCCACGTGTCATGTAGCCACGTCATCATGATGACATTAACATTGACTTTTTGCCTGTTGACCTATTTGACTTTTTGCATGTTTGGCAAAATGAACAGAACGCAATATCTAGAGAATACGATGTCTGTTTGAGCCCGTTCAAGTTGAATTGGGTTCCTATTGATGAGACCTATGCACAAGTCTGTTTTGAATCCATTATGAGAATTTTTATTTTTAGGCCTTTCTAAGCCTTATGAGGCTCTTGGATCCAATTCTGGATCAACCGGAGCACCACATCTCCTACTAGCTCATGTCCCAAACTGACTTGTAGTAGGATAAAGTTTCTATCAAACCATCTTGCAGGGCTACAACGCATCCCTGGTCAAGTACAAGAAGTGAGCATTCATACCCTATGGTTTCCATGTAGGTTTCTACTTGGTAAAGGATACCGCTCAAGCCAAACAAGAAGGGATGAGACAACTCAAGTTCATATTCCAGACATGATGATTATGCAAGCATGATCCAAAGGTCTTGGTGTTGCAACATGATTCACAAGTGTCATCCTGCTGGTCATATGCCCATGAAAAATTCGAAGATGATGTCTTCACAAATAATGCCCAGGACTGGGACGAGGCGGTAGCAAGGATGGCTAACCCAAAAATGACCAGGTTCAGGGCCATGAGCCTGGATGAATAGGAAACAACAATAGATTAGTCAGGTTAAGAGGCCCTTAGAGCCGGGGAAGTTATCAAAGTAGCAGAGGCAACATAGGTTCCCCTAGTGGCTCCGGTGTAGGATAAGGGATTTATCATGATAGAATAGATGCAACGAGTAATTGATCAGCTGCAGGACATCTTGCACATCTTAGGAATGACAAGGATCCCTACCTAAAACCTAGATGAAATCTGGGCAGGTCCAAGTGGCCCTGAGCTATTACAAATTGATGAAATCATCGGGTTATATAACCCTGAAGTTACAATGCCACGGGCCGGATCAAAAGGAGATGTTTCAACTCAAGAAGATATAGCAAGAACATCAGGTAGAGTAGGTGCACCAAAGCCCCTTCACGACTTGATACAAATCTATGATGATGAGGAAAGTTTGGAGGTGGCCCTGGTGACTCCTGTGCATATCACAGAGGAAAAGGATCCCAAGAAGGCATCTTCCCCCAGCTCCCGATGCTCAAATTCAGGGCTTTCCATAGAATGACTAGGAGGTCAAAAGTGTCTTAGACACTGAGATACTCAATGTACCAGAGAACCAAATGGACAGTCCAACGGGTGATCCAAGGTCAGGAGAACAAAAGGAAGAATTTCGACAGTAGGAAATCAACATCTCAACAACCGGTTACCATGTAAGTATCGATCATATCCCCGATGCTTCAATTTCAACTAGTACTCAACCTACCGACAAGCAACAACCAGAGGCCGGACCTTAGGAACACATGGAAGAGGTTCAAGAACCCATTCTTGAACATATATACAAAGTCGGAAGCCTGGGAAATATGCTTACCCGGGGAGATCAACAAAATCCCCAAACCCATGGATGAAGTTGTTGATATAGAGACCATCTCCTATAACTAGAAAAGGAAAGCTATCATGAAGAGAACCACCAAGAAGAGGAGGATTACTCTAGATCACTCCGTCCTCATAACCATAGAGGAAAAAATGATCAACACAGATTTTAACAAGACATCCGAACTTATCGACGTAGGGATGGCAATCACAGATTCCACCTTGGATAGAGAAAAAAGGGATGAAGACGAACTGGTCATTTCTCTAAAGGAATTGGAAGATCTATTCCATTTGGTGAAATATTATCAGGACACCACACATGCTGCGGGGTTCCTGAGGAGTGAATTCCAGGAGGCCTACAGTAAATTTACAGATGAGTGGCACCTATTCACTACAAGGATAGTCGAGCTTCAATAAGACACCCTCATGGCACTGGTGATGTGAAAAGATATGGAAATATGGTATGAGAAAGAAAACCAAGCTATGGAAAGGATCAACTACATTAGCGCGGTTCAAAAGGGTTGAGATACCAAAGAGCATGACATCGAGGTACTGAGGGAAAGCAACATCGACTGCATAAAGAAGTTGATCTAATATTGGATAAAAATGGCTCAATAAACTCATCGGGAAATCCAAGAGAAATAGGCTGAGTGTGAAAAGAGATGGACCAAGATCAACCGGGGAATTAGAGACATTGTCCTCCCTAAATTTGGCACACTCGATGACTTTGTCGATTTACGTGACATAGTCAAATTACATGCCGAACAAGACTCATCATGGGATGTAGTGATAGAAAAGGTGGAAAAGATGGCACCAGGTCAAGTGCAACAGTTCATGGAACACCCGATCTAGGATAGAACTGTGTTGCAGTAGTTAAGTGCTATAATAATCAAGTATCGGGCATGAGCAGTAGAGATAAGGGAGATCCTTTCAACCCTAATGGAACAACATATATTCCCATATGCCAACACATGCGAGGATATTTTCCTCAAATGGTTGGAGTACGGGAAGAGCCATCCACTCAAGTGAGATCATTTGATGACTCTCAGAAGACTGAGAGATGAAAGTTCCATGTGGCGAGTTTTTGTTTTACTTAGCTGCACTTTTGATATTTATTTTTAGTAAAATGTTATAAATAAGAGGATTGACCTGTTAGAAAAAGGTCGATGGTTGTTCCAAAGACCCTCATTTTTTGATTTGTAAAGAACTATTTTGGAGCTGCCTTAATTGAGAAGTCTTTTTTAGGACCAGAGACAAATTTGTGTTTTTCATCAAAAGCATGTGTGATTGGATCTAAAGAAGAATTATTTCTGATTTTATCTCATGAAAGGATGTTGTAACGTGTAAGAAATTCTGAAACTATTGATAAGTTATCTCATTCAATATTTTTATAAGTTCTTGTCTTTAACGATGAAAAGTAAATCATTGTGTTAATATGTGATTGATGATTAGAGTTAAGGAAACTATTTTTCTTACCATCGTTTATTGCATGTATGTTTTCTTCTGATAATTGTACCTCAGTCAATAATTGGAACACCAGCAGGTTAATGTATTAGTACTAGGCTTGTGGTAGAATCATTGTCTGCATGCTAGAGTGAAAGGGTTATCCCAAGCTTAGCCTTATTCAGTAGTTAAGCTTTTAGACTTTGTTACCTAGTTGGTTTATAATGACTTGTATCTTGTATTAGTCCCACCTATAAGAGAAAATACAAAAAAGAATGCCTGAAATGAAGGAGGAGTTTTCACAAGAAAACTTAAAGCCCATCGATTAATCGTGCAAAGTATAATTGGGCCTCAGTGGCAGGTTTGGTTCCTACTATTGATTTAAAGGGATTTAGGACCCCTCAACAAAATTGGTGCTAGAAGGAGGGCCTGAAGAATGAACGACTGACAATATTTTTTACAAAATCTTTCACAAAGCCCGTAGATTCAAAACAACCCACATGCATGGCTAGTCATTCCGAAGACAACCCACACACATTGAGTACTCCTAAAATGAGTAACTCACCCCATCCAAAGGAAGAAAATCTATTCCCTAAGATACCTTATGCTCTTCCTCTCAAGGAATTGAACCAATTCAGAAGAAGCACTAGAGCTTACGCCCGGCAGATTGGTGCATTTCCCTTAGCTCCGTTACTTCCTCAAAGAAAACAAATAAGAAGACCAGTGGTCGAGTCCCCCGAATAGGTTTTCATGCACAAAGTAGAAGACCTGATAGATTTCAACCTCACCGAAATCAAACATCCTTTTAATCTAATCCCCGAAACATCAGCCGACAACTGTTTCGAACCTGCTGATTTTTCCGAGGAGGAAGGGTTTAACTCAGAACGCTCGATTTCGAGATCGGAAGACATGGAAGATGAAAATGATCATAATGAAGAAATGGGAAATACACCTTGGAATAATAAACCTTGGTTGGCCAAAGATTCTTTGTCTATCCCTGGGAGAGTACATAACCTTCCCCGACATCCAGAAATGTTACTCCCTAAATTCGATCCCGAAACCTCAGGATTTCCTAAAGACCATATGAAAAAATTCATACTATCTATTAGAATTATGAATGTCCAACATGAAGATGTAGTATGTAGGCTATTCCCCTGCACTTTCGAGAATTAGTACTTCACATGGAATTTTAACTTACTTGTAGGATCCATAGCTAGTTGGACGAAGTTTCAAAAGGTTTTTCTAGATAAATTTGCAAAAGAAACCACTACGGGAGCTTTGATGGCCGAATTGTTCACCGCCACCATGAGTTTAAAGGACAAGGTTAAATACTTCAATCATATATTCACCACTATCTTAAACAAATTCTAACCCAAAAATAAACCCACTCAGGAGTTGCAAATCGAAGTATATGCTAACAGTCTCCCAACTTCTATTTCCATGATTGTGAAGAGGGTTGTTAATGCAACCTTAGCTGAAAATTTTGATGAAGAAAAAATGATATAATTTCAAATGAAGGGATGTAAAAAATGCCAGGTCTCATTAGTTAAGAAATAATTTCAACCTCCTCCCAGGAGAAGACTACTGTTGACTAGACCCCCATGGAAACAAGCATAACAAGGTCCTGGAAAGGGAAGTGGGAACATAGAATACCTACAACGCATGGTCAAGAAATTGTCCAATGAAATCATAGACATGAAGAGAAGTGTAGGAGAAGGAAACCAAGGCTAGAGGCACTATAAATGTTTTTTCAAAAGAAATCCACTGTTCAAAGCGATTGAACCTCCCCCAACCAACTTAAACATCGATATGGGAAATGTAGCATTTGACTCTTTCTGTATTTATCACCAAGAGAAACACTCTGAAAGAGACTGCCCACAATGAGTGAATTCCATGAATTTGATGGCCATCTAGTTTCTAGATGAAGTTTCCCTAACTGAAAAATCAAACAGATCAGTTATGAATACTACTAATCAGGAAGAAGTTGATCCACTAGAAGAAATAACCATGCTGATATGAGACCCTGACTTACCAATGCCTTCCGATGACCTATTTGAGGTTCAAGAACCACCCACAGAGGTCTTGGCTATGCAAACATGAAGTAGGGTTACACTTGTCTCAAACGATCTTACTACTGCCCAAACTTCGGGAGGAAAACCAACCCATGATCACCCGAAAGCACCTTTTGTTCCCCAAATAAATCCTATAAACATCCATAAACGAGAATCGCCCAAGCTAGATTACAACATAGTAGAAGACTTGAGAAAGTTGAAAGAAAATATATCAGTCATGGACATATGTAGGATCGCTCAACAAAATTATTTTCTATTACAAGCATTGAAATCAGTAGAAAATCCTACAACAAGCACTGACCAAGGAGGAAATATAACTCCCATGGATCTAAGGAATAAACCAACTGTGAACGCCTGCTTTGAAGTCTTCAACAAAAGAATCCATAATTATTTTGTTGACTTGGGAGCATCCTCTAATGTCATTCCATTTTCTATTTGCAAAAAATTAAACACGGTTCCTCTCAAAAGTGATAAACATGTTATACAACTAGACAGAACCCAGGTGAAGGTTACGGGAGAGATCAAATATGTAATGATTAGAATAGAAACACATCCTAAATTTGTGCAAGTAATTGACATCATTGTAGTAGATATCCCATAAGCTTATGGATTGTTATCAAGTCGATATTGGTTTGAGAAGTTAAATGGATACTTTAGTGCAGACGGGGCTCACCTTTGGCTTCCATTAAAGGGGCACATGAATATGATCAGGATCGATAGGGAAATATATCTAAAATATACTGTGACTAACTTAGAAACCCTTAATGAACCCTCATCAACAGATTTTCCCATGCTAGGCAATTATTCTTGTGACTCTGATTTCGGGAATTTCTCCCCCCTCTCATCTGATGTTCCTCTTAGTAAAAAATCCTAAATGAATTTTCAAGAAAACTTGCCAACAACGACAGAGGAAACCCTCTTCTGTCAAGGACCTGCATTAGAAACCACAAAACAAGTAGGAAGAAAGGAGGAAAGTGGTAGAAAAGGGGAAGCTGACAACTTTTTCTCACCAATTTGGATCTTATATTTTGATGGATCTAAATCACAAGAAGTGTCAGGGGTAGGGTGTGTCCTCATTGATAAAAAAGGTAAACAAAATTTCTTGTCATGTAGACTAGAATTCGAATGCACAAACAACACCACCGAGCATGAAGCTCTAGTACAACGACTAAAGAAATCCATAGACTTAAATGTTAAAGAATTGATGGTTTTCAGAGATTCTAAAATTATCGTCAGATAAGTAAGGAACACTATACATTGCAACTCTCCACACCTGAATAATTACCAAGAGGAATTGCACAGTCTAATAGAGCCTTTTGAATCCTTCTACATTACAGGGATCCCTAGAACAAAGAACATTCTTGTTTATTCTTTGGCCACCGTTGCCTCAAGGATATCACCTCTAGAAGACTATGAAGCCTCCCGGTTCACTGTGGAACTGATCTACAAACCGTCAGTGCCCAACAATATTTGTAATTGGAATGTATTTGAAGGAGATGAACAGATCATTAACTGTTTGACCAATCACGATAATTTTAAAGACTTGGATATTGACGATAAATTATTCCAGGAGAAATTATTGGAAAACGATCCTCATACAGATCAACCGACTGGAAAACCAAGGTCTCACATGATACCGAAGGGAGTATCCAATTTAGATATCCTTTTTTACCTGAGGGAAAGATTCAAGGGGTTAACGAACACGAAAAACGGGGATTTCTTGTCCCATGCACGAAACTATAAATCTAGGAACCCCGGAAAACCCCAAAAATATAAATCTCAGCAAGACAGTATATAACGAGGAAAGGAAGGCCTATATGAAACTTTTTAGACAATATCAAGATGTTTTTTCAGGGTCCTACTGAGATCTGAAAACTTATGATACTCGTATCATTGAACACACTATCCCATTAAAACTGGAAGTGAAATGCTTCCAACATAAGATCTGTAAGTACCACCCATCCCTGGATCCTCTCATGTGTCAGAAGTTAAAGAAACTACTAGATGAAAAAATTATCTTCCAAGTTAGACACTCAGGATGGGTAGAAAATTTGGTTCCTGTGAGGAAATATTTTGGGGAGATCTGCCTATGCGTATATTTCAGAAACTTCAACAGAGCTTCAGAAAAGTAAAACTACCCAGTCCCACCAATGAAGCAACTCTTGCAGACCGTGTCGGGCTCTGAGATTTTCTCCCAGCTGGATGGTTTTTCAGGTTACAACCAACTTCTAGTTTCATAGGAAGATCGTTTGAAAACTACCTTTCGAACCAAGTGGGAAACCTTCTCTTTAAATGTATGCCCTTTGGGTTAATCAATGTAGGGGAAACCTTCCAGAGGGACATGGATGTAGATTTTCGAGGACTAATCAAAAAATGTGTAGTAGTCTATTTGGATGATGTGACTGTGTATTCAAATAACAAAGAATATCACATCCAACATTTAACCCATATTTTGAAAAGGTGTAGGAAATACGGTATATCCTTAAACTCTAAGAAAAATGTTTTTGGGGTCGAGGAGGGTAAGTTGTTAGGCTAGATTATATCTCAAGTAGGAATTCACATAGAACCATAATGGATTAGGGCTATAAATCAGCTTCCATTACCCCACAACAAAAAGGCTATGCAATCATTCTTTGGAAAAATCAATTTTGTGAGAAAATTCACCCCCAATTTTGATGAAATGATCAAATCGTTACAAAAAATGACCCGTAAAGATGTTGAATTTAAGTGGGACGATGAACGGAAAAGGGATTTCAACAATTTTAAGACTGCAATGTCTCAAGCCCCAATGTTGCGAAGTCTCGATTTTAGCAAATATTTCTTCCTCTATACTTTCGCCTTCGACAAATCGTTAGCTGCAGTATTGACTCAAAAGGATGATGACAATAATGAGGCCCCGATATAATTCATGAGAAATAATCTCCAAGGGGCCAAACTAAATTGCCCTGCTATAGACAAGCAGGCTTATGTGGTATACAAGACAATAAATAATTTCAGATCTTACATCCTTAAGAACCATACCAAAGTCATCGTGCCTCACCCTGTATTCCGACCCCTATTCACTCAACAAGATACGGGGGAAAGAAGAGGAAACTGGATGGAAGTAGTCCAAGAATTTTATCTAGATATAAAACCTGCTAAACTAATTAAAGGATAAGGGTTATGCAAACTGAGACCCCTGATGGGAGAGTGAATTGGAATTATGGTGTGGTGAAGCTTCATACGTCTCCCTAGGGCATGAGTCTTGGTACGAGAAACTGACTTATCTCCTGCATCATGGGACTTGCCCAGAAAACCTAAACCCTAGGGAAAGGAGAGCCCTCAGGTTAATATCTGCACAATATCACCTCATAAATTTAGTGCTCTTCTATGTTAATTATGATGGGGTACTTTTAAGATGTATCAAACATGAAGATGCAGACAAAGTTCTGAAGGAGCTCCATGATGGTCCTACCGGTGGACATTTTGCAGGAAACACCACTGCTCATAAAATACTGAGAGCTAGCTATTATTGGCCTACTCTGTTCAGGGATGCTCACACATACACTAGGAACTGTAAAACTTGTCAAATAAGTGCCGGGAGAGAGAAGAGAGTATTTGTCCCACTACAGACAGTGGTTGTTTCCAGGCGATTCGAGCAATGGGGATTATATATCATAGGATAAATTACACTGAGTTATTCAAAACAAGATAGATATATACTAACTTCCACAAACTATTTCACAAAATGGGCAGAGGCCCTCCCTATGACTCATCTAAACGAAAAGGTGGTGATCCAATTCATAGAACAATAGCTGAACACAGGGTTCAGTGTGCCTTCCATCCTTGTTTTTGATAATGAAACTTACTTTTCTTCACCTTATTAACATATTTTTCTCTAGATAAAGGAATCATAATCAGATACTTTGCAAACTACTATCCACAGGGTAACAGAGGGGCAAAATCAACGAATAAGAACCTAGTAAGGATATTAAAGAAAATAGTCGTAGAAAACCAGAGGAATTGGCACAACTCACTCCACAATGCCTTATGGGATGATAGAGTGATACCCAAGGAAGCCATAGGGAATTCCCCATACTTTCTGGTATACTGACAAGAATCCATTCTCCTGAACAAGCTATATCTCCCATCTCTTCAAGTTGCTCATGATTCGAGAGGACAACCCTCATCAGTCATAGAACAAAGAATTGATACCCTCCTCATGCTGGAAGAAGAAAGGGACAAAGAAAAATCAAATTTCATATCTCATCAACAGATAATTAAAATGTGGTTTGATAAGCATAAGGCCAAAGAGAATAATTTTGAATCAGGAAACTTAGTCCTAAAATGGGACAGAGCAAATAAGTCGAAAGGAAAATATTCTAAGTTTTAGAATTTATGGTTTAGACCTTTCTAGGTGGCGGAGAAGATTGGGGTAGGCACGCATCAACTGCAGAATCTGAGGGGGGAACCTGACACCCTTCTGGTGAATGGCCAAGCCCTAAAACAATATTTCCATTAAAAAAAAAAGTTTTTTTGTGTTTATATTTTCACGATGTTTGTTTTAGATAGGTCTATTGTGGAATTCATTTTTTTTTTGTCTATTTCTATTTTACTTCTGCACTTTTGAAGATTGTGTTTATCAAGACAATGGTTGACCTTAATTCATGCGATATAACAAATTGTTTTCCTAACTCATTTCTCACAATACAACACAAGAAGCGTTAGGGGACCTGTTGTTGTTTTAAGGGGTCCTCTGCCTAACCTGTGCAAATTAACAACCCTAGAAAAGTGATGAAGTGTCTTCCAGGTGGTTTGGTAAAACCTTAAGGGAAATATGATAATATGGAAAGGACTACATGTACCTTAGAGATAGAGCTAGTAAAAATTTCACCTCAACCATCTCATCTTGAAAATAACAGACGTCCTCCTCTCCCACGTGCTCAGGGAATTCTACCGAAATAAAATCAACTATATCAATTGAGCGCATAGTAGGAGAGGGTATGCAGATCACTCCGTTGGGGCTATTGAAACTCCCTGGCAACGGATCAAGGTCTGTGACATCAGGGTGACTCCACCGAGGCTATGGACGCTTGTTGGAAGTGGAGGAACACCATAGCAAGTGAATAAGGGTAACTAAAGGGATTAGTGCCAGTGAATTCTTTACTATACTCTTGTCAAAAGGGGAGAGAGTCATGTTTACAGGAAAAAAAGGTGGAATAAAGGTTGAAAACCCCACAGGCAAGCCCAAATGCACCAACCGGGGAATTTCAAATGTAAGGATAAAAGAGGCCCTTATAAAAAATAGTTAAGTTATTAATCAACTTTTGAATCACCTTGACCTAAGCCCAAGGTAGGAACAAAGATTCTTCTTTCGCCTAGTAATTCGCCATTTGTTGAGCACTCAACACACCCTAAAAATCCTTTGTCAATTTTTTGTTTTTTGGGTACCACTTGATCTTTTGCAATGTTTGATTCGATTTCATTTTGAGAAATGTTTTGTCTTTTCTTATTCTCATGACTCTCATAAACTATTTAGGTTTGTTTGAAATTATGAAACCCCGTGAATTAAAAAACCTTAACACCTGAATAAAGAGTAGACAGCCAAAACACTTCACCTGACGATTCAGATTCGGCATCAGAAGGAATTCAAAGAAGGAAAGGAACCACTTGGAAAACCTCAGTCACCGAGCATCGATCCCCATCGGCATCAGGAAAATGAATTTTTTGTTTTTCATCAAGTCTCGCATAAGGATATTGTCGATAGTCGATTCCCCTTCGACATCTTTAAAGATGAAGGGAATAAACATTAACAAATAAAGAAAATATATCGCCAATAGCCGATACCTGACACGATTATTGCAATCGGGGAAAACCCGGGATTGCAACAAACACTCTGACCACACTAAAGGATATTTCCGATCGTCGATCCCTGATTTGTTTTTGGCATTGGGACTTTTTTGAGGAAGCTAACCCGAAGAAAGAACTTGATAGGTTTGTCGTCGATCGCTAACCCTTGATATTTTTCGGCATTGGCAAGTTAAGATTTGTCTTAGAACGAATAACTTAAGGAAATTCTCGACTCTGATTAATACACGAGAATTAGATCACCGGTCTTCAATGCCATGTGTCCTTATCAGATTGGAGAACTGTATGGTCTAGTTTTACCCCGATTCATTCTTGGTTCCATGAGTCCAAGTCACACCTCTGAGTCAAATTTTCCATGACAAAATTCAACGGTGAAATTGATCGACATCAGAGCTTTTTGCAGAAGGAAATCAATGAAAATGTTTATAACAAATCCCCGATCCCCGATCCACCCACTGAGAGAGAGACACAATGGGACTTTTTAGTATTAAATACGATCGGATTATGAGCATTTACCAAATCCTGCATTAGTTTATACCTTGTGTGGCAATCAAAATAGCAGTTTAAATTCACCGATAGACCACATCACCCCCCGTGCCTATGCTATCAACCAACAAAGATTTTAAGTTGTAGAGTTTCGGTGACAGATTTGTTTAAAATTCACTCATCTCCCAAATTGAATGGCTGATGCAACATGATAAGTTATTCCATGTTTAAATTCTCCTGAGCCTTTGTAAACAAAGTCATTTTGAACATAAGAGAATTACGAAGCATCCGAAGGAGCAAGACGAGTGATTCGAAGGTTGTAGCGATCATGTGATTGTCAAAATAACTAGGTTTTAACAAGCTTCAGACGTATGTATTTGAGTCTGTAAATTTGTTGGCTGTAATTCATATGTTTTTATCCAGTTTTTTTGTTGTACATAGTCTCTGAGAGTTTATTCTAGTTGTAGGAACAATGGCGCCAATAAATCCAACCACCAGATGATCGTCGAGGGAACCAAGCTGAAAGAACGAGAGGTAGGCAAAGGCTCCTTTCCAGGGGCCAAAAAATAATTGGAATACACTATGAGGCCGAAACCAATCATTAAAAAAATAATGCATAATGTTTTCATCCAGCCTCCGGCCTTTGGATATATAGAATAAAGAACAGGGTCCAAGATGGCACTCCCACATTGGGGAGAACTCTTTAACAAGATCATCTGGGAGGAATACCTAGAATATGTCCCACACAATGATCCATATGTAAGAGCACTCGACGATGAGGTGTTCCCGAACATCCAATGGTCATACCTACATATGGTGGCAAGCATAACCCTTGTTTTTCTGTGTATTGAAGTCCTGAAGTGGCTCATCGACCACACAGACAAACATAAATGTTTAATCAATGATGATAATGGTGGGTGTGTCGGAGTGCTTCTTTCGAGAGAGGTTCATAAATACTACAAGCTTAGAGATCCAGAGGAGCAACTAAACACATATTTTATGGTGAATTTTTATGAATTCCACGACACCAGCTAGGTAATAACCTCATGGTGGAGGGAGGAAAATAACTACACCAACTGGAGCACTGGCTAGTATGGGATGAGCAATTTGAGGGAGCCATACATATATTTGATGTATTTCATATGTCGATTATATGGAAAGAAGGTATGCTCCAGATTTTCAGAGGCATGGATTCCCTTGGATTACATAGTGGCTATCTCTAGGAAACATTTCAACCGGGGAGTGATAATTTATAAAAAAATGAGCATCTATATACAACAAGCTCAGACGCTGAAGGAAGGAGAGACACCATCTTTCTACATGGATTCATATCTACTTGATTTCTTGTGCGCTAGAAACATCTTCACTGACATGAATCTGAGCTGGCATGTCGCACAACTCTTGGTCCATGTCTATTTCAATATCTTGTGGGAGAACATGTATAAGAAATCTTACTCCCTCATCTACGATGAATTCATCGCGTGAATTTATTTTATTCATTTTAAGAAGGAAAGCCCGAGACTATCGACTACATCCAAGAAAATGATATCCAAGGTAGGCCACTAGTACTTAGATGAGCACGACACCTACATCAATGATCAGGGTGTTTGGGGCCACCAGAGTACCACATCTCCTACCAGCTCATGTCTCGAACCAACTTGTAGTAGGAGAAATATGGTATCAAACCATTTTGCAAGGATACAATGCCACCCCAGTCAAGGACAAGAAGAGGGCATTCATACCCTATGGTTTCCATGTAGGTTTATTCTTGGTAAAGGATACTTCTTGTTGGTACTCGACCAAGTTTTGAAGAACCTTGGTCGTGTTTGAACATTTTTGGGACTTCGACAGGATGGTCGAAGATGAAGCACCCAGGAGAAGCGGAGATTGCGAGATCTCACCCTTTTTGTGAGCTTTTTGAGTTATTAGGGTTTATGTAATGGGTATGGTATGTCAGCCCATGGGTTTACCCATGCTGAGGCCTCTTTTTTAATGTATAAATAAGTAGCTAGGAGATTTAAGAAGAGGCCAGAGTGCTAAGTGAAAATAAGTTGTGATTTCTTTGTGCATACTGTATGTTGAGACTTGTAGAGCTAAGTGAAAGTGATTTGTAGTGCTTTGTGCATAGACTGTGTAAGGCTCTATGCATTAACCTAACTTGGAGAGGGAGGATCTGACAAGGTGCACCTAGATCTCCTATCCTTGATGAGTTGGATCTGTGGCTTGGTGCATGTAAGAATATCGGAAGAGACTAATACAGAAGAAGAAGAGTTGGTGGACGTAGCTCCACACTAGGGTGAACCATGTATATCCCGTGTCAATGTGCTTTGTGTCATATTATTTATGTATTTTCTTAGTGCACTATTTTGATGTATGATAGGTAGATCCATTGATGTTTAGTGCTTATTATATGAATGAATGTTAGATATACTCTGATTCTATGTGCTAGATGGTTAGATGTGCTTATATCTTGATTAATACTGCGTTGTTATGTAATTAGGGTTTTAATTTGTGATATGAATAAAGGTTAAAGACTAATGAATCTTAATTACTAAGTGTTATGTAAGTATTGTGATCATAGATCTGTGTCCCATCTAGGTTGCAAACACTTGAGTCCAACAACCCCCCTTGCCTCTACCTCGGGTGAGACTTCATCTGCTTCGCAGGTGTTGACGAAAGGGTTGTTAGTTAGGGTTTTTTTGGTGTGTTGTTGAAGCTTTTAACCCTGGGTATTCCCCTATGCCAACAAATGGTTCCGTTGCCAGGACCTGAAACTGTGATTGCTGGGAAATGAAGAAAGAGAAAGATTTGTGCATAGATCTGTTGTCGTAGTGCGCAGTATTATACTTGACTTGTGAAGCTCAGTACTAAGAAAGAAAAAGGATTTGAAGAAAAGAGGTAAGATATTAAATCTTTGTTCTCTGGTAAAGGTAATATAAGTGGAAATTTTTTCTTCGAAAGTATGGATCTAGGTATGTTTGATAGATTTGGTCCTAGTCTCAAAACTAGGGAACAACTAGAAGAAATGATATTTGATATGAATAGATCTGATAGAGATAGTGGAAGATATGTTATTTCTATGCATAGATAGAATTTTTGGACTAACAAGTGGATGCAGGAACATAGAAAGAATTTTTTGCAGGTCCATCATTGTGATCCCAGTGCGTCGTACAGGAAAGGTTGGGGATCATTTAAGAGAAAGAGAGGATTGACATTGTGTTATAACTATAGAATACTGAGACATCTTTCTAAGGAATACCCTGATAGAGGTCCTATTTATCTTTGTTGTAAATATGTTGGTCATAAAGTTTTGGATTTCCCTAGAATGATTGCTAAAGTTGAGAAGATGAACTTGAGACAAGCAAACCATGAAGAAGGTCAATAGACTAAGAATATACTAGAGCACTAGAAAGAATCAAAGGCTATATTATTGTAGATGAAAGAAACCCCGAATGATCATAGAGACATCAGTATACCAAAGATCTTAAATTAGAAGGAGTGCATAGAAACAAGAATAGGAGACTTCGACATAGATTTTGTATTGGATGCATAAACACAGGTGAATATCATGACATAAAGTACTTGGGAAATTTTGGGAAATCTTGCTATGGTTCCTTCATTGGGAGGGATAGGATTTTTTAAAGGAAAGATGATAGACTTACTCATGTACCTATGATTTCCTATGGAACATCGACAAAATAAGAATTTGAGGTTGTTAAGTTTGTTGAGAACAACGCTCCTTTCACACTTTTGTTAGGGAGGACTTGGATTGAGAATGATCAGATCCGAAGGAAAGAAGAAAAGGTAGCTACATAACATAAAAAGAAAGAGTTAAAGGGTTTCATGGCTAGGAGAATAGTGTGCTTAATAGAATAACAAGAAGACAAGTCAAAGCAACTGAGGGCCAGAGACCTAGTTGTCGAATTTGAAAGAACACAAGAAGGATTAAAGAACCTATCCATGCAAGAGAAAAGAGAACCTACCCCAGAAACAATAAGAGAATAAGTATTGCCCTCGAACCCTGTAAAAGACCCTCAGTAGTGCGAAGTTACTATGCTAAGCAAAGATAAGAATACAAATGGAAAGATGAATCCAAAGATGTATATCATAGGAAAGAAAGCAAGAAATCTCATTAAGAAGAAAGCAAAGATAGAAAAGTTGTAGGAGGTTCCAGGAAAGACATCGCAGAACGCAGGCTTGCAGAACTTGAAACTTGCCAGAATAATAGAACAACATAGACTAGCACTTCACCATGGCGAAGAAATATGACCGTTGGAGGCATCCCAACCATTAAAACAACACTTTAGAATGGCTAGAAACACAATTATTTCCGAAAAGATCGCCATTGGACAGTTGGGACCGTGCCACAATGGATGGAATCGTATTGATTAAGGCATTTCAACCCATTGAAGGAATCTGTTATGACATTTTTTATTTAATCCGTTGAATGTCGCACTGGGGATACTTTTACAAATTGTGATTATTCGAGCACACATAGAACTAATTGTTATCGCATTGTGATTATTTTGACCTCGCCACCCATTTTTCTTACATGAGTGTTTGTCTGCCTACCTGAGATATCTGATCTCGAGCATGCATGTCAGGCAACCTTAGCATAGTAGAGAAGTCTATGGAGGAGATCCTTATAGACCTTATGGATGAGAAGGTCATGTCTGGAGGAGTACAAGCCTCATCGACGAGAGGATTGCAATCATCCCCCTCGACTGCATGTCGATTTGGGCCATCCCGAACTATGACAGAGAAAAGAAGCAAGCACCACGATGACCTGGCGAGTGCATAGATCATCTCGTTGGTATTGCCCAAATACATCCCACCTCTGGCTAGCGTGGTTAGTCGTGACAACGTCCTGAGATATTTTGAATACACACTCATCACTGTGTACCTCCCGAAGGGGATACGTGCAGTTGAACCACAGCTCGGACTAATCCCTAATCTTAAGATCAATGAATTTAACCTAGGAGACAATAATAATTATGTGCTTCTCACACCACATAAGTACTTGAAAAATACAACAAGGAAGAAGCCAAAGATAGTCTCCCAGCCGTGGATCAAGGATATTGTGAGGTCCACCATCCTTAGCATCATGAAGATACCCCACTTCAACCAACATTAGGAGGTTAACACGTGCGTTAAACTCCTCCTGTCGTGATACCATGGAGGTTATATATGGCTAGACATGTGCGTGACTGTGGATCCAACACTGATCCACATGATCATTGGATTAGGCATGTAGGCACCAGACCCTCAGAAATGCTACCTAGGTAAGGCTGCAAATCATGCCCTGATGCAACGAATAAAGGACACCTACGATGATGTGGGGAAGGGGAAGCGGGGCTACAAGGTAGCCTCCATCCAATATGTTGTAGTGCGCCTAGCTTGCCAGTTGATCACTGATAAGATCGTTAGGAAGAATAGGCCAATGTAAGTCATGGGGTTCATCGTCGACCTCGCAGGAAAATGCGTTAAAGGGATGTAGATGAACTGGGTGAACTACCTCATCAACCAGTTGGAGTAGGATTTCCGCGAAGCGCATGACCAAGACTAC
>SNQJ01S0192004.1:0-17917 GCA_010110895.2 Picea sitchensis
GTTTACTATATGCTATGGACAAAATTGTCCATATTGTCTTAAAATAGAGGAAATTTAAAAAAAAATCATGCTGCCCGATAACGCCGGTTCAGTTTACACGTTAACGCCGCCTTTGCCACGCTTCCAATCGGAACTTCTAAGCCAATGCTTAGGAATACGTATGTCATAATTTCCACGCTAGCCGTGGTCTTGCTTAATGCTAATGCTCACGCTTCTTGCCAATGACATTTCCACCTGAACGCCACCTTTGCCACGCCAGATGTATGTCGAATTGCCACTGCTAACGCCAGCCTTTACACGTTAACGCAGGTTTTGCCACGCTTCCACTGAACGCCCTCTTTGCCACGCTTAGAAGATGTGCGCTCTACTCTTACCGCTAACGCCGGTCTTAAGCACGCTAACGGCCGCTCTTGCCACGCTTTCCAATCGGAACGCCTTCCTCTTGCCACGCCAGAAACGCCTAATTACACGCTATAAACCAGGGTTTTCTCCAACTGGCCAATCTTTAGTATGGTCACCAAGCCGTCGAAAATTTCAGTGTTGGAGCATTGAGTACTTGAGAGGTTGGATGCCAAGTGAGTAGTAAAATGGTATCATGAGAAAAGCTTCCTTAAGCTTTAATGGAAACTAGTGTGCTAGTTGCAGGTTTAGAACAAGTGTAGGTTATTAAGATGGTCAATATGATTCAACCACATTAAATATGGTCAACTATAGTCAAACATGATTAATTATGCTCAATCATGGTCAACAATGGTCAATGGAGATCAATATCATCAATAAGGGTGAAGGGTTAGTTGGTTACTAGAGTGCATGTAATAGGAGGGTCATGGGTTAAGGGATTAGTAAGTTACATAGTTAATGGATTAGTGGGTATGTTTTGATGAAGTTAGTGGGTCAAGGGGTTATGAGATGGGTTCAATAGGATTAAATAGTTACGAGGTTCATGGGGTCATGCATCAACCATGGTCAATATAGTTAACGATGGTCAAATATGACTAGTGGGTTACTATGTTCATGGGATTGGGTCAATAAATTAAATCATGATTGTGTTCTGACTCAAATGGGTTAATGCCAACCATAGTGTATTAGAGGATTAGTGTGTTCGGGGACGTAATGTGTTAGGCGTGATTGCATCGGGGATCATAGTGTATTAAGGGGTTGTTGTGTTCATGGTCACAATGTTGTGGGGATAGTGAGTCTCTCTTGCCACGTTTGTGACATATACGTCGTTCTTGCCACATTTGTGAAGATTTATGTCGCAATTGCGACATTTTGAATGGCATTGCTCTGCAACCAATGTTTTACCCAACATGAATGAATTTTTACTAATTCAAATTTTAATCAATCTATTGTCCAAAATACTTATCATCATCAAAATTTAATTCAACCCTACTTAGACAACCAAATATGCAATGTTTGTCTTCATGTATGATATTATTTGAGAAGTGTTGTAATAGCAGGGTACATTACATATTTTAGTGAATATTATTTGAGAAGTGTTGTAATAGCAAGGTACATTTGATCCAGATTTATTTTCGACAAATGATATAGTAGAGAAATGCACAGCCTATATCGTACATATCCAATAATATAACAGAAATAAAATGAGATGCAACCATAAACACAAATATACAAGAATACATGATTTCTATTAATCAAAGAAATGTACAGTAGACCAGAAAAATACGAGTGAAAGACTCGCCAGAATGGTGGCAACTTATCTCCTCGAAGAGATGTGACTCACCACTGCGCAGATTCACAAGAAGATGATTACAATGAGGCTCTCAAAAGGCATTTTTATAATAAAATGAATGCCAAATCTCTAGACATCCAAAAACTAACCCTAGGAGATGAAGTGCCAAAGTCATGTGGGCCCCATTTGGGTAAGTTAGTGCCTCAACTTCCCAGGGTCGTAGAACTTTGGCATACGATCTTCGCTTTAGGCGCATGATAGCCCATCAGAAAGGTATAAGGCCGAAGAGATTCATTTTGGGGATCAATCATGCCTTTATATCACCGAGAACCCTCGATCTCAAAAACCTTCATTTAGGCCCCCAAAATGGCCTCCTTCCTAAGTTAAACCCTCGCTAAAAATACTAAATTGCCAAATTGCTTACCTTTTTGAGCTAATCGAAAATGTGGTGGCCACCGAGCATCCACTCCATCAATCCTCCTCCTTAGAAGCAATGTATCCATTGGCGCTGGAGTTCCCTGTGGGCGCAGGGGAATACCGTTGATCTCAGATCCGGTGAGTCAGCTTGTATTACCCATCGTATCGCTTGTTTTGTCGAAGTCTATCATGAACCTATTGAAGTCGAGGTTGTTCAACATGTTGAGTTGCATGAGGGGAAGGTGTGAAGGAATCTTTACGCTTTGTCGCAACCTTGTTGGACCCGCTTCGTTGATAGAAGGTGTGGGGGTATACCGGGAAGGAAGTTGCAGTGTTCTTTTGTTCCCTTTTTGAACAGTTTGTGAAGAAGTTGATTTTTGTAGTATGTGATACTACCTTGCTACACTTTTAGGTGGAACAATATTCAGAACTACCCTCTCGGTATTTTGTAGAGATGACCCCAAAGTAACAATTTCCATTAAATAATGGGTTTTAGACTCATAAAATGATGACGCTCCACATTAAGGCGAAGCAGCCCCAAGAGAACATCATTTACACTGAAAGTGGGGAAACATCACATAAAAACCTCATCCCTGAAGGGCTGGATACCGTATGAAAATCTACGCTAAGTTGGCCTAATAATAAAGATCTCATCCCTTTGGCTAAGCCAACGGATGTTGTGAAGGACGCGAAAAAGTGGTGTGCTGTCTCCATAACCTTAACCTGCTTGATGACCCCTCGCTAAGATGAGGTCTCTACCTGGCTCACCATCAACAATAAAATGCAACAAGGTCCCTCACCCACATCTATGAATGAAAAGCGTGCTCCCCTTCGATTCCGCTATTCTTCTCGGGTTGAATTGCTGTACACAATAGCAGTACAAGTACAATGATCCGTCCCTACCGCATTTTCATAATCGATTATGGTATCGGTCCCATTCCCTCGCCTTTGATCTCGCGACCAATGAATGTTTTGATTTACATTCATCGTGTCGTTAAGGATTTTGTGGAAATCACACCATTTTCCTATCCTTTTCATTTTCCCAAGGACCCCTTATTTTCCTATGTCTGACCGGTTTTCGGCTAATCTGTTTGTTAAGGTCGCCTTTATCATACTTTTTTTGTTGAGGATTTGCAGACCCAATCTCCCACTTGTTCTAGTGCTTAAACTTCTACTAGATTTTAACAACAAAGATATCGATAGCGTTAATCGAAAGTGATGAGATGTCCAAAACTACTTCACCGATGTCTGTATCTACCTGCATTTCAGAACCAAATGTCACTCGAGTCTTTGATACCCAACTTGGTGCGCAAGTTTTGGAAGGTATTGGTGAACTCCTTAATTTCTTGGCCCCTCTCTTGCGGCAGGGTGGTCCATCTCATGTATCGGTCCCCATAGTTGCCAATTGGGTAATAATCGGTTTTACCTTATTCAAAATCCCAAGTGGGATTACCATTCCCATATCTTAATTCTCCTGGTGGAACTTTGTTCCCAGTTTCCCACCATCGTTTGACATGAGGGAGAGCTCAAGGAGCGAAGGTGATCTTTTTCTTTGTCTGAAAAATTATTAACAGAGAAATAAACTTAGCGAGCACCATTTTTCAGCTGCATCTATTGGTCCTTCAAATATAGGAATATCAAAATTAACTTGTGACTTGAAAGGGCAGCTCCAAAGTTGCCACTTGATGAATATGTTCCCCGATGCTAATGCTAGCTGCTGAAGGATGTGCCTCCATCATTTTCGGCCCCTATCATGAGAGCGTGATTGATAGGATCACCGGCCCGGCTATTTTTCTTTCTTCAGAGATGACTGATTCACCTTGATATCTGAACACTGACCGATTGAAGAATGAGATATTTATATCTAGTTCATAAACAAATATACAGTAATACACGAATTCCATTAATCAAAGAAATGAGACAGAAAAATACAGAGTGAAAGACTCGGGCTAGAATGGTGGCATCTTATCTCTGAAGAGATGTGACTGCCACTGCATTCGGCCAAGAAGATGATTACAATGAGGCTCTAAAGGAATTTCGCAAACAGTAGAATGCCAAAAAAGTCCTAGACATCCAAAAACTCAACCCTAGGAGAGAGATGAAGCACCAAAGTCATGTGGGCCCCTGCTTAAGAAAGAATAATAACTTCCCTAAAATGAACTGAAGCACACTTTGAAAAAGGATAGCTCGCTGGAAAGGTATCATCGAGGAGATTCATTTTGGGGCTCAATCTGCCCTTTGGATATCATTGAACCCCTGATATCAAAACCTTTCATTAGGCCTCATAATTTGGCCCCTAAGCTAAAACCTCACAAAATGAAAATTGCCAAAATTAAGGAAACCGCTTTGAGCTACCTAAAATGTAAGGGCCACCGATATCCACCGATCAACATTACATATTTTAGTGAATGAATGCTTCTAATCAGAGTAAAACTCGACACTTTCTATAATCTTATGATAGTTGATAATAATATATGCAAGAATTATTTCAACCATTGGTATAAATATTCCTTTTATTCATTACTTCCCAAACATTACATATTCCAACGCCATTACTTTTGCAAAATTCAATTAAATGTCTCTTGAATTCTAGACCATCATGTGAAACCTAATGCACTATGAAAGCAGAACACCACAACAAACATTTAAGAAGTAAAATTTTGACAACATCAAACCTAAAACGAACATAGATGTAACAATAACAAAAAGATGAAGTACTTATGCATGAACAATGATCAAATGTGGAGCCAAAAATGTGAGTAAGTAGTCAAGGCTTGAATTGCTTCATGGTTCAATTGTCATGTCTTGGGTCAAAGGTTGGGATTATATGCGGTGATTAAAGGGGTGATCTGGTGTATACTTACATAGTGTGTCCTAGACCATATGGGCATTGAAAAATCGAATTCATGGTGACATGTGGCATCATAGAACGTCGTAATATATACGAACACAATGAGAGAAATTGAGAGTAAAGTAAATTTGTTACTTAACAAAATACGATTTGTTATCGATGCCTTTAGGCATAAATCACTTAAGAGAGATCAATATTATCACAAGATGATGATGTACAAATAAGATTTATGGTACGTAATAACAACTCAGCAGTTTGCTATCCCTATGAGGGGTTGATGAGCCACGTGTACAAGTTTGACTAGGTTGGACTCAACCAATCCATAGTATTAGAATAAATGATAATAATTGATTAAAGGATGTTCTTATCTATGATCACAAATACATTAACTATACATATGACTTATGCTGTGGGCCATGAATATTACACAAATAATTCTAACACCTCTTCTTAACTTGAACTGGGGCCATAGAGGGAAATCATTATATCACAATATTTGTATTCTTTCCTCAATGAAGAACAAGGGTATTACCCCTGTGAAATCCACATGGCTCCCTAAAAATCCACCAGATTCCTCAACGATATAAATCATGCTCTAGAGTGAATTGAGGGAAATATCTTAGTATTTTGCAGGAATGTCAACCACCTAAGTAATAATAGTTTGAGGTGGAGTTAGAAAATTCTCTTGATAACTCTTGGGACCAATAAGAAACTTAGTTGCATAAATAATGGTGAAGACATCCCACTTAGGTAGAGGATTTAGGTGAGACAGATGGAGAGTAACTAGTAGATGGGCCCCCAAGAAGTCATCATCATCATCACCATCATAGTCATCATTGATTTTCTGTTGGATGGAGGATTGAAAGGAGTATTCTAAGAATAAATGATGATCGATATGGATTGATGATTCATCTAGCCTCAGTTATTTTTCCAAACACTATTGATGGAGTGCTTGAAGGAGCTTGTTAAGAAGTAGGAACATCACACTAGGAAGGTGAGAGATACATGAACACATGAAAGAATGCATACAAAGGAAGACATGCATCATAATATGAGGAGGCACAATCCATGAAATCACATCTAGAATCATTTGAAAGGAGTATTGGAAGAGATCCCATATATTGTGAGTAGGAAATCATTAAAGGGTGCCTCTATATATTGAACCACCCTATGAGTAGTGGAATCATAAAGGAAATAACCCTAAAAATTTTTTGCAATGAATCATAGCATTGTAGTATGAGTTTGGAGATGTTGATGTGTTTTTCCTTCGTTAGGAGCATCAGTCCATGCACTAGATCCAAAAATTTGAAATTTGAAGCCAGATCGGGTAATTTGTTTCCATAACATTTTCGCAGGAGTTGTACATGTGGAAACGGCATGTGTTGCATTGATTATAAGGAACTATGCAAACAATTCCTCCTCCTAGAATGTAAGTTTCATTTCCTTAGAGTGAAGCATACAAGGAGCCATCTCCATAATAGCCTTATTCTTATGTTCTATTACATTTGTTGTGGAGTGTGTTAGCCGTAAGTTCTACCCCCGATTTCTTTGGTATGTTCTGCCAATCTAATGTCATGATTTGTTTTAAGGGATGATCAAATGGAGATAATGGTCTGAGGAGGTATCATTCTAACTCGACAACGGAAATCGCCATGTATGAAACAAAGGAGGTCTGGATCTAACTTCAATCAATGGGTTTATTAAAGGGTGAATAGTAAGACTTGAGAAGAGAGTACAAAACCACTTCTATAGCTTCGGTAATATGTAGAAGAAAACCGAAGAGATCCTCGTGTCTGTTTGAGATAATCGGAAGAAGGGACTTGATTGTATTCTCCAATTCCAAGTCATTTAGCTTTGAGAAAATACAAGGACTAATTAGAGACAATGTGGCTGTCATAGTGATCAAATTCTATATCATCCTATGACAGCTACGACTCGACCGGATTCTCCAATTTCGAGTAGCTCTAACACAGTTTGAATGAAGACATGAAAGAAGTTTCGACATTCATAAGGCAAGAAGTCTCAAGAGTTCATACATAACCAGAGATAATAGTGCTTTATTAAAACTTTACAACCGAGATCTATGCTCAACCATCGATCCTACAAAAATGGAGAAAACGCTTGCTATACCGTGTAACAACAACAACAATGTAATCAGACATACCGTGATTGAAAGTTTTCCGCATGGCTTCCCCGACAGCCAACACTTGCAGCCCCCGAATGATCGCAGCAATCCTATAAAGCGCACGAATCGAACTCCCCGGCTTTAATACGCACCACTACCTTTAATTGGCCAACGACTTTCCCATTATGGCGGAGTCGATATCTAACCACCACCAACCACCTCAATAACCGCTTCATTGGGATTGAGGATGACCCACCAACTCAGCACTTGGGACATGGAAGGCCTCACCACCGGATGATCTTGAACATCTTGATGTATATGCGTGGAGGGATGGGGCCAAATTAGGAAAGTAATGAGGTACAGAGCGCCATGTGGGAGGACAAATGGCGAAACGAGATAGATGCATGGGGAGAAGAAGAGAGATATAATGGGCCCCGCTAGCTGAGGTCGACTTGGAAAGGAGTGGGACACATGGCATAACGTGAGTGGACGATGAGATGGGGAAGGGACCACGCAGACCAGAAGAGGGGAGATGGACAGACAGGATGAGGGAAGGCTAAAGGGAGCAAGCCTCATCGCATGGCCAGGAGACAAACAGATGGCAAGGGGAGAGGATGGTATGAAAAGACGACATGTCAGGAAGGGGGGCCCTCGTTGGTTAAGAATAGAGTCTCTTAGAAGGATGGGGGTGTCTGAGCACCGTTGATTTGGGCGCATTGATCTCTCGGGCCATTGGTAAGATGTACGCCCCATTCCCGACCCCCTTCTTCGGGCTTAAAGGTATAAAGGTGGGGGGGGTCCTATCTGCCGTCAAGGTTGATCCAGCGCTTTGATCATTGCCTGAGAGAAACTGGATTCCCACCGCTTAAAGGTAGAGCATAAGACCGCACTGTAGATGTCAGTTGATCCGGGCGCTGCGGATGCCTTCAACAATCATTCAGATCCTCTTGTTGTTTATCATAGGCACGCTATGCCCAAACTTGGGACAAGTGGTTTTAACCCATTCTTTGCATTCTAACCCCCTTGCAATAAATATCGCTAACATTTGGTTCCATGGGGATAGAGTCATCCCCGTGGAGCCTAAGAACACTTTGCACACTAAGTGCCTTGTCAGTTGGAGTCATTTATTAAACCGAAACAATAAAAGAAACAACATTTATAAGGCAAAAGAGCCGCTTGCAACTCACAAAAAAACATTTTCAAGAAAATGCCCATTTCATCACACTAAAACAAGTCTCTACCCTCCATCCCGCAACTTATAAGTGTTGTTTGAAAAAATATTTCTGGCGATCTTGAAAGGCCCAAACCGAGGGCATCAAATGATCGAGCCACCCTGGCCCCGCCAAGTGCATCCCATTTGTTCCGGGATCCCCTACCAAATCTTTCTTTTCCCCTCTTCTTGTCAAAGGCTCCTTGATCTTCATCAGGATTATAGTCTCCGTTTCATGACTTTGATCTCGGCCGTACTTCCACCATCTGATGGATCCTTCTAAGCACATGGTTAGGTTCTCCTTCAAGGTCCTCCTGGAGGAATTTAGCCACGTGTGATAAAGAGAGTCGAGTAGGGAAAATAAATTTCTATCCCTAAACAAGTTGAAAGGTGATGCCCGTGGAGATTTCTTTGTAAATAACTGGACGTAATTAAAGAGGCACTTGAGCTTTGAATCCCGTGCCCTTATTGTCCTCCAAGAATCCTCTTTGATAAGATTGATTAATCTTTTATTGGAAGACTCTCACCATCTCCCGAGGATATAGGAGTAGAATGAATCGAAATCTCAAACTGCTCACGAATCCTGACCCCGTGAGGCTCAGACCGAAGGGAGAAGCATTATCATGACAATTGCTGGGGAAACCAAATCAAGCTATACTGTAGAAGATGATAATCACTTCTAGAGAAGCTCAGAATAACTTCATCCATTTCCAGGAATAGTCTACGCCTCGTGAATCCCTCAAGTGTTGGCCACTTGAGGGAGGATGAATTTCTGATGAAGTCCAATCCCCACCGGCCAAAGGGTGTCAGACTACTACAAGCTTTAATGGCAGGGGTTTGAGTTGTTGCTTTCCTAAGAATTTCTGACAATTTGATAAAGCTCCTGATTTCCTGGCATATCGTGAGTCAGTGGTAATAATAACCAGCTCGGATGATCTTGTGAGTTGTGGTCTCTCCTATGATGTCCTCCATAGAGACTACTATGGAAATCAACATAACCTTCTGGGTTTGTTGCAGTCCGTGACACCTTAGTAATACCCCCAGAGGGTCTTTCCAATACAAGGCTACTATCAATGAGGCAACATCTCCGACCGGGCTGAGCTTTAAGGCCCCTCGGCCTTACTTTTCCCAAATTCAACGAGGTTTTAATTCTTGTATAAAAATACAAGATATCCCCTGCACTGTAAGCATGTTGCTAGGATATGGCATCCCCGAGAATTTTTGCTGATGGCTCATCTCAAGCCATTGATGAGGGTTGATCCCCAAAGTTTTGCGCTTGATTCACCAAAGAATCCCATAAACCCCTCTTTATTAGCTTGGTGGGCTTGATCCCTAGATCAAACTCTAGGATTTTAGCAATCCACTTACCCCTTCTCCCATCTATATCGTCAGATAATAATGTCCTCATGTAAGTCGAAGGACATAAGGCAAAGGACTTGAATGCAAGACGTAGACTCTCAAAGCTTTGAGAGCTTTCACCAGGCATAGGCTTGTTTCTCCATGATCTCGCACTCGAAGTTCTGGTGGTTCTCAATGCCTTGTTAAAGAAGGAAATGGGTTTTTCATACCCATCTTCATTATTTTGTAGCAATACAAAAACAATAGTTTCCTCAGAGGCAAATGAGAAAACCATTAATTCTTTGGAATAGTCTAGGCTAAAAAGAACAGGGGATTCAATAATATATTGCTTAATACTTTGGAAGGATGATATGGCTTCCTATGACCATTTTATGTCAACATCCTTCTTCATCATGTTATTAATAGGCTTCAGAATTTCAACAAAATTAGGCACAAACCTCCTCAAAAAATTAATCTTCCCCCAAAATGCATGAACCTCTTTCTTAGACCTGGGAAAATATAAGGCCTGGATGTCCTCTACTCTACTTGAATTAATTATTACACCTTCAGTTGACACAACATGCCCCAATAAATTTCCCTCCTTCATAGCAAACAATGATTTCTTTAATAGGGAAAGGCCATACCGGCTATTTCGTAAAACTTTCCTCGTGATCAGAGGTTCTCTCGTGGAAATCAAGAAAACCGTTATATCATCTAGGTAGATTACTACAAACTTATATCTTTTCTCTCGATAGTTATGTCCATAGCTCAATAAACATTGCTCCCCAGATTCATCAAACCTAAAGGCATTTTGCATACATAAATGTGCCCTGCTGGAGTGGTGAAGGTTGTCTTTCTTCTCGCCCTCGCATGACCGATTTGATTATATCCTGAAAACCTATCAATCATGGATATCCTGGAATCACCAAGCTATTCTAATACACCCATTAAAGAGGGTAATTGTCTTCTTTGAGCTTCGCTTAGGGTTCCCAAATCAAGACAGTCCCATTTCCATTTTTCTTTCCCCACTGAACCAAATTAGTTATCCACTCTGAATACCTCAAGGGAACAATGATTCTGGCATCAAGCATTCATTTCAACTTTCTCTCCATGACGTGCAGCAACATGGATTTATCTGCCTCTCATCTTCCTCAATAAAATGGTTTAGCCTCCTTTGAGTGGATCTTATAAGTTGAATGACATGTGTCATAGGTCTTGAGGTCTTCTATAGGCCTGCAAACACATCAAAGAAATTCCATTAATAACTCAAGATATTCCGCCTTCATTCATTGGTCAGGCTGTTTGATAATTTGAAAAACTTAGGCTCATCTTGTGTGCCGATGTTGCATTCGGCTATGTCAAGATCTTTACTTGAAACACCACCCCTTATTGCCACGCCATTCTCACAAATAATATTTCTAGAGGGACTAGTCCCCTGGGATGTGATTGTTAGGTAGTTGGAATAACTGGGTGATTAACAATTTTGTTAGTTAACACCTCGTATGAGTTCACCCTCTAAGTCGATTCATCAATGTGTAGTGCCGAAACTCATCGACAAATTTAAGAAAATTTTGTATTTCACGACATCAAGCTGAATAATTCTGCTTTAGCATTATCCGGGATGGATGGTCTATATCTTATTTCACCACCATGGATCTTTGGTGGCAGAGGGACCTTGAACAGACTAGCCGATATGGCTAAGGAATCGGCCGAGGCATTTTCTTCCCTTTGGACAAAAGTAATGTTGAAAGCAGAGAAATTATCACCCATCCCATACCTCATTCCCTGTGAACTCCCTCGAGCCAAGGATGTTGGCTTGATAGAAATTCTCGACCTGTTGGATTATCAACTCTACATCTCCAAACACGACACCCTCTTCAATTCCCATTTCTTTGCAGCCCTCATACCTGCATCAAGAGCTTCACTGCCATTGTTGGTGACTTCGACAGCTTGTAAGATGTGGATATGACTTCTGAGAAGGTGCGATATGAAAACCACTTCCAGTTTCTCCTTCGCTTTGGGAAGAAGTTCACAAAAACATCCTCCATAGAGGAGCTTTGGGGGCGATTGATGATCAATGGGATGCTTCGATGATTAAAGATCTTCAGGGGCATCGGTAAGCCGCAGCAAACTAGACCCTAAGTCTGTCAAGTGCAAAGATGGGGTGATTGGTAGGGTCTGGTTCATCACTGACAATATAGTTAGTCGGGTTTTTCATTAACCTTGTGCTCTCCTCCCAAAGACCTGAATAGTGGCATATGTGAGGGTCCATCCAGGAATGTTCTCCAAGTCTTCACCCAAGATCTTGGACAATAGCATGTCGAATCCTTGGGAGGAACATCTTCTACCATAATGTCCATCACCACACTCTTCATAGGCAAATGAAATGTAGAAACCACCGTGTCTTTGATGACTCCCATACATCAAGACCCTCCTTGAATCAAAAGAGTATAAATCATGGTAGGCCTTGGTCACCTCCAGCATCCCAATTCTTCCATGACTATTTTGGCATAAGGTTGTGGGAAGCCCCTGATTCCATGAGGTAGTTATGCAACAATTTATCATGTATATTCAAGGATGTGTAGAAGGAGGGGGTTGTTCTATCTTCTACCATGGGTCCTAAGATTCATCACAGGCTTCTTTCTATCATCTTGAAGGTTTATTGAGTCGAAAGGAGGTTGGGGGGATTCAGATTGTAACAACTTGGAGAGTGACCTTTTGAAATATTCATTTTAACTAGTTCTGAGAGGGGTACAGTGACTTTGATCTCCTCAACTTCAGAGGCTCAAAATTGAAAGAGGTGGGAGGTTTAGGAGCTTCTCTCACCCCGCTGATGTGGATCTTTACAACGGGTGAAGCACTCCTAGTTCTCTTTTCCTTACTGTATTTAACTTTATGGGTTTACCTGCTATGAGGGGTTGGTCTTGGCCATTAAGGTCTCCTTCTTTCTTCCTCGACCAGATTGTTCTCGCTAGAGGACTGACCGCTTTTTCTCCCTTCCTCTAACTCCATGGATATGAATGTTCATCAAGTATTTTTCAGATTACAGACCGAGTCAAATGGGGAAAAGGAGGAGCTCTTCACGCTAGTTGAATTTCCTTGTGGTCAATTCGGCTCTATCTCCCCTCTCCTTCCTCCTCAGTGACCGTGTTATTTTGGAGAGGGGTATGAATCTTTTGATCCTCTTTATCCCTTTCCTTTTGTTCCCTCTTGGGAACGCTTGTGGTCCATTGTTATTAGGTCCCCTAAAACCTCTATTATCAGCATTCAGGGGATTTCTGTACACGGGCTTCCCTCTAATTCCAACCTTCTATCTTAGCACAAGTGATTTTAGTGTTCTAGCTGCCTCATCTTATCCGATAGGGTAATAAGAGGAACCTCCATTTGGAGAGGCCTTCCATCTACCTTAGGTATGTTTCTACTAACAACGCCCGAAGCTCACAACCCATCAATATGTTAGATTCCACTTCCACAGCTGCATCCAGCATGAGAGCCAGGGTAGTGGCTCTTCTCTCTCTCAATAGGAGGCAGAAATCAGGGTTGAAAGTGCTGGCATACGTAATTTTGGTTGAAGCTTCAGAGGGCTTTATCTCGGCGGATTCTGGTTGTACATTTTATTAAATCTCTTTAGAAAGTTCTGAGACAAATCCTCCTTCCTTTCTTCAACGACCCAACCTCACATGTAATACATGAAATCCTTTTGTCTCCCCACCATCTCAAAAAGGCATTATCTAGTGCTTTGATCCCATCAATAGATCCGAGGTGGCCTAAACCATTTTCTAGCCTCCCCCGAGACTGGACAAAAATTCTCATCCATAATGCCTCAGATGCATGATGACATTATCATATGTGAAACTATAAAAGGCTTCTAGATGCTCATATGCAGTTACATCCCCCTCACCAGTGAACTTGGCTAGTTGCTTGAGGTAACCATCTACCAGGAGGGCGTTGAGGGAGTGCGAAAATGTATGGGAGCATACCTAAGCAGTAATGGGCCCCATCCCCGGGTCAGGGGATTAGCACCAACCAGAGGGAGGAGAACTAGGAGGAAAAGGGGTGTGAGGGAGATGAAGGAGACAATGGGGAAAACAGAGAGAAGGCTAAGGGACCAGAATGTGCAGATGCTTCCCTCTATGCAACAGTAATAATAAAAGGAGGGTAGTGAAACCGAGGCTTCTGAGGTTTGCAACAAGCACAAACTCCAAGTAGTGGGAGGACAAGGACTTCCTCCGATACTAGACCAGGAGGAGAAACTCAGCAGGAACACCTAAATTCATAAAATGGGAAACCTTAGAGGAAGGATGACTAGGAAACTCAGAATAAGAAAAAGGAGTTTTCATGGAAGGAGGGAAATACCTGATTCGTAGGTGAAGCTTTCTCCTTGAGGGGCCTTTCCTTTTTTGATGATCACCTCTAGATTTTCTTCAGTTGTAGCCAGAGGTAGCTGTGGATGGGACCACCGAAGCCAACTAATCCAAACTGGCCCGCCAGAGGGCCATCAAGCAATGGAGTCGCCAAGTACGTAGCAATCTCAATAGTTCTCATATCTGATGCACCTTAATCACTGATCTTGTCATTCTCATAGGGAAAATATTCAACTCGTCTCCTGGCACGGGCAAGCTGAAATGTTAGCTGCCTAAGTCACCTTTGGATTTCTTGCAGGAGCAGAGTCCGACACCCATCAGTTTAATGTCATGATTTGTTTTAAGGGATGATCAAATGGAGATAATGGCTCGAGGGAGTATAACTCTAACTCAGGGACTAGAAATCCGTTACGTATGAAACAAAGGGAGGTATTGATATAACTTCATTCAGTGGGTTGATTAAAAGGTGCATAGGTGGAAGACTGACAAAGAGAGTGAACAAACTACTTCTGGCGACAGCTTTCTGTGACCAGAAGAAAAATCGAAAGCTTGTGATCCTCTGCTCAAGGCTTCGGGAGATATCAAGAAGGGACTTGACCTGATTCTCCCACCCTAAGCCATTCAAAGATTAGGAGCTCAAGGAAATGATTAGAGGCAATGCGATCACACAAAGGATCAAATTCTACATCATCCCATAACAGTTGCAACTCGACTGGACCCTCCAATACCAAGCTGTTCTAGCACAGTTTAAATGAAGATGAAGAAGCTGACATTCATAGCGGCGAAGTCCCAGAGTTCATACATAATCGAAAGTTAATGCTGCTTCATTAAAAATCTTTGCAACCGGAGAGCTCAGCTTCGTCCATCGATCCTTACAAAATGGAGTACCATATACTGTAGACAACAACAAAGAATGTAATCCAGGACGCTAATTAAAATATTTGCATCTGCATGGCTTCTCGATACCAACACCTATAGTCCCCTCAATGATCGCGTAACTTGGCATTGTGACGAATCAACTCCCCGGCCAAGGGCTTAATCATGCCTCAATTCATCACGGACTGTATTATGGCGTAGCCGCTCCACCACCACCAACTATCTCAATAAATGCTTCATAGGGATTGAGGACTCACTCTAACTTAGCACTTTTGGGACATGGAAGGCCTCCTGCACGGCCACCTGGATTAGCTCGAACGCCCTGATGTATATATGGAGGCTAGCTGAGGGATGGGGCTACGGTAAATAGGAAGTGATGAGGTATGAGAGCAGTTACAGGGGAGGACAAATGGCGAAATGAGATAGGCGAAGGGAGAAGAAGAGGAGATATAATGGGCCTACTTTTGGTGGGAGGATGACGTGGAAAGAGGCGGGGCACATAGCAGGTGATGGGTGGATGATGAGATGAGAAAGGAACCATACAGACCAGGAGAGGGGAGATGGAAAGATTCTGAGGATGAGGGAAGGATGGAGCAAGCCTCACCGCATCTGCCGAGACAAACATGGCAAGTGGAGGATGGTATGAAAAAGATGACACGGTAGAAGGCAGTCCTGCTGGTTAAGAACAGAGTCACGAAGGATGTAGGGGCTGCCCTGAGCCATTGATCCAAGTATCATTGATCTCTCGACCGTCGGGAAGATTCATGCCCGATTAACCCCCTTCGCTAAAGGTAGAAAGGCTGGGTTCGGAATCGCCTCACGGGCCGTTGATCCGGGCGCTTTGATCATAGTCGTTGAAGAGGTGGCGCTGATTCCGGACCCCCCTCCGCTTAAAGGTAGAAAGGCCCAGGGTCCTAATCACTCGTGATTGCTGATCCGGGCGCCATGGATGCTCTGCTGTCTAGATCCGGGCTTTGTTTCTTATCATGTGAGCCAGACTAACTAGGACAAGTGGGTTTTAAACCCATTTTGTATCTCTTGAACTCCCCATGTAAGAAATATCGCAATGGCAGAGTGTAATGAATAGTTATTTGGTAAGAGATTCATTGAGTTATGAGAAATGAGTGGAAATCATTGTTAATATATTCACTTCCACCATCAATCCTAAGACAATAGATATTCCTAGATGCCTTGATTTTCCACAAGAGTTAGAATTCCATAAAATCTCCAAACACCTCATCTTTATATTTAATGGTGTATACCCAGAGAAAGTAGGAAAAATCCTCAATTAAGGTGAGAAAACGCTTTCCTCCCCCATTAGAAGGTGTAAGCCACATGCCCATGAATATCAATATGAATCAGTACAATGGGTCGATAAGCTTGCCTCGCTTTGTTTTTAGGAAAGGACTCTTGATTATGCTTCCTCAAGACACACCCATCACAAACACCATTGGATGGTTCAAACCATGAAATTTCAGCAAACCATATGTAGTCAACTCTTTTGTCACAAAGATCCATATTTTGTGGATGGACACGCTGATTCTATAACATGTTGGTGTCATTGACATTGACTACCATATCAACACACTTGTTTCTATTTGAGGAAATATTATTTCCCACTATGAACATAAGACAAAATTCATCACAATATCCCTAGGCAACCCCCTAAAACTATCAATCATGTCCCATAAACACATTGATCTGGTACAGAAAAATTTCTGGCTGAAATTCTCAAGACATGGGAGAAATTAGAAGGCTTAAAATTTTGACTGGGAGAATATTTTCCATAGAGGGGCCCAGGCTCTTTACACATAGCCCCAAATTTATTTTGAAAAATATATATATAAAAACCCTTCACCCACCTGCATTTGGGAGAGGATAGCAAAGAAATGGATTTCACCTTCTAAAATTCAAACCATATATTTCCATTCACCCCCATTTCTGTTATTGGCAATTATTGAGAGGTATTTTTCCCAATTTCCTATTAATGGTCATTATCCATAGGTATTTCACCCCAATTTTCTATTGTTTGTAATTAAATAAGAAAGATCAGATACTGGTGTAGATAAATATCAAGAGATAGCTTCAACAACAGATTCCCTATACGCATGATAGAATCTTATAACATCTTTTCCATTTCTAAAGTGTTTGAGAATAAATATAATATGTTGATATTCTTGTTTCAAATATAGATAAAGATCCACTAGATCAAGGATCAATATCCACCTTCCTCAAATATAGATCAAATTTTCAAACCAATTGAAGTGGAGTGGATCTATTTGCACATGTTCCCGTAAGACCAGTTCTAACATAAGTTGGTAATACCAAAAGAGAGAAAGTGGTAGCATGCTAATTTTCACCCCAATTTTATATTAATGACAAGTTTCTTATATTTAAAACCAATACTTTTCACTTTTATAATTAGCATGTCCTTATTTGGGGTGGTACTAATTAATTTTTTAGTAATGCATACAAATGCTTCAAGGAAATTAGTTAGATGGTAGACCCTTTGCAATTAGTCATATGGAAGACCCTTTGCTTTAAGGTTGCTATGGAATATGGAAAACCCTTTGCTATGAATTTTATGTCATGCATGATGGGATTTCATATTGTCCATGTCTTCATTTTAAAGATTTAAATCCATGAAACTAACAATTGATATTTTACCCAATAGATAAGTATGAAATTTATGATGCACTTCAATGATTGGCATATTCACTTCTTTGTGTGCTCTTTGCTTCAGTCAAGACATCAAATTCAATGTGGATACCATTCTTCTCTATTTGGATACCTGGTAGCTACTCCGACATAGACTGTTGACAGTGTACACAACCTCAAAAGAAAGTTGAAACTATCTAGATTCCCAAAAATATGGTTCATGATACAAGTTTCTTCACCAAAACCAACAGTAGCAACCACCAAATCCTTATGGCTTCAAGGTGTAAAATGAATTTCATGGAAAGAGATAGTTCTTCTCTTCTTGCAAAACTTTAAAGACCGTGAAATACAATTAAAGTTATTGTTAGATTCATGGAAATTTTTT
>SNQJ01S0192005.1:0-17917 GCA_010110895.2 Picea sitchensis
ATAGTCCCGAATGTCAATGTAAAATAACATAACTTGATAATTACAAAATAATTTAATACGTCAATAACAAGTATCTTCAAAATGAAATTTCAATGCTACTATCAACACCACATTAACCATTTTCTTTTTGACAATATATTACCCAGATATTTAACAACAATTAAAAATATAATTGACAGCATATTGACAATATTAACAAAGCTTAACATTTTAATAATAACCTCACATTAAGGGCAACAACACCTGGTAAATCACAACATAACCCCATATTAAAATAGCATCATAAAAAGTCCATTTAAATATAATATAAATTATCGAAGTTTTAATATCAATAAACCATTCGATGTCCATTTTAAATTTACGTCCCTATAAGTTTGTTATATTATATTCGGTGTCCATATAAAGATATTACTATATTCGACATCCGTATATATTATATTAAGTTACATCCCTGTATCAAACCTCCTATGTCTAAACTGCATCAGATTTTAGGAGTACCAATATGACCTCATAACAGAAAACGCAGACCTATGACAGCAACGATCTTAAAAGGATCCTGTGTAATTATACCAGTAACTGAAAAGAACATTGCACCCCATAGTCATATGTTAAATGCCAATAATTAAAAACAAATTCATTTTAAATGGCGGGATATATAAAGGCACGATAATTTAGACAAATAAAAGCAGCGATGTGAATAAATTAGACAGATACTGACAGCGATAAAATTTAGACAATTAAAGGCAGCGATATGAATAATTTAGACAAATACTAACAGCGATAAAATTTAGACAAATAAAGGCAGCGATATGAATAAAGACCCTGTGTAAACAGAATGTGGTTCAGACTATCCCTAACATTATACTAATTTTCCGAGGATGACGCTACCCTTACCCCAAGCAAAAAACACTGACATTATAGATAATATACAGGGGTGACACAACAGGTGTTACGTTGGCACGAGGACATGCCCGTTCTGCGTAATGTCAACCAAATCAACGGCCCACCATGTAGCCAGATTTAAGGTCCTTCACAGAACGTTCGCGCCGACAGTGCAGCCGAAATCGCGAAGTCAGAGACAGCGCACAGGAGTCTAAGGCAACAAAAAAAACTGGCCGAGGACAGGATGTAGACTCTCAGCTCATACAGTTCGCCGACGGGGGTGCCAGCCACGCAGAGAGCACTTATGCACGAGGCGTAAGCTCGGTTAAGGGATCTAAACGCGCAGAGGCAAATTCCAGCGACTGCATAGGCATTTGTAGGTTAACCACGGAGGTTCTAACCATGAGACGCAGGGACGTACCACGAATGCATAGAAATAACCATAAAGGAAAACGATGTTCCGTCTGCACCATAAGAAGAAAGGAAGACCAACAACGCAGTGAAGGATTAATTCTCAGAGAGAAATCGCGGGAAGGTGAATTTCCTTCTGAGCACACAAGGGAGGGGAGTATACTGTCTCTAACTGTCTTGTAACGCTGCCAAACCATAGGTATCGATCAACGCAGGATTAGCATCCTACATTTAAATTGAAGGACGGGGAGATCTGGCAGGAGACGCCTTAAGTTCAACATTATATTTTTACACCCCAGTCCAGAATCTAGATGCCAGGAGGTTCTGCCTTAAACGCAGGACGCCAAGAGGTAATGGACAAGACAACGCAGGGCCCTTACCCTCCACTGGAAGTAACCAATCTATACGGCCGAGCAACCAGGGACAGGGCTAGGTGGTGGGTCAAGGATCAAGGCTGTACCAATATCATTAGTTCAATTCTGTCCGAAGAAAATAAAAGGGACATGCATGCCCGACAGAAGCGGAACGCTGGCCAGAAACCTCCGATAAAATAAAACATACCATGAAATAAAACTTTGTAGAAACCCACCAGAAGGGGGTTTTACCACTCTGTTGTTAACGTATCATAAATTCATTGAATGACATATCAAGCTTTATTGAAATGTAAGACATCTACTTACAACCATAATCCATTCTATTTAAAATCACACATAACCTCCAGCAGTAAAACCATTCAACATAATCTCAACAGAACTTCAATAAGTCAACCAACTCAATTCAATCAATGGGCAATCCAATTGCAAATCCTAACCTTCTACTCTACAATTTAAAACGCGTACCTGTAACCAACGACGAATGACTTCAGCGGCTCTCGGGTGCTTGTGCTCGGTGCAGCTCTCGAGTGCTCAGCGTCCACTTGCGACCACAAAAGCTCGCGGTACCTCGATAAGCGCTAGAGTTTTCACCTTCCCCATAGCCCCAGAGCGCGAGGCCACACAAGAGCAGAGATAGACTAGTGTCTCGACTCGCCTCCATGGTGACTACCACTCAACAAAATTTGAGATTACACCCAGCTCTCTCACAAGAAAGATCCGGTCGACCCTGATTAAAGCGGTATCGCGTTAAGCTAGTTCCCACCAGCTACTTTCCCTCTTCTCTTTATAGAAAATGGAGACCCACCTACTTTCACGATTAGTAATTAATTAATTTTTAAATTAATTAATTATTTGTTTAAATAATTAAAAATTACCTAGTCAAGTGTTTCTCATCCCTAGGGTTCTCCAATAATTAATTTACGTTTATTAATTAAGACTCTAAATTCCCTCACACCCCAAAATCGCTCCTTAAATAACTCCTAAGCGTTCCTAGATCCCCTCAATTCTTTTATTCACTTCCTAAAATGATGTTTCTGAAATTTAGTAGTTACTTAAAATCTTTGATTCCCCTTTGCTTTTTCCTATGTCTCCCACTTTCCAATTTTTTAAGTTCCCTAAATCCAAGTTTATTTTATTTTATTTTTATTTTTATTAATTTTTTATTTTCTCTTTCTTTCTCTCTTTCCATTATTTTATTATTATTATTATTATTATTATTATTATTTAAACCCCGATGATAGAAATGGGCTTAACATTCTTTTCAATATATAGGGAATATTTTTATTTTATTAATTAATTATTTATTTATTTATTTATTTAAATCCTAGTTTTTTAATACTCCCCTCTTTAAAATTTGAGTCTCCTTATAATTTAAACGAAACAGGTTTTACTTAAATTAACTCCCTCATTACTTTTACCCACATTACCTTTTTAGAAGACTTTAAATTAACTCCCTAGGTGGGTGTTTACGCCCTAGGTTTATTTTGGGATCTTTCTTAGATGGTCAAATTTATTTTAGAGATGTTTTAACCTAGGTTTGATGTAAAAAGGGAGACAATTTAGGCTGGGGAGGCGTTGTAGAATTGCTCGAGGGTGCTAAGGTCCTGGGGTCATCTAGGGCTGTCTCATGAGTCATCCTCAAGCGGCGTGCCCGCCGGAACTCACGTGCTCAAAGGTGCCACTAGCCCTCGATTGCCTACGTCGCGCTGACGTGACCTTGGAACATGTACCGCGTGCTCCAAGGGTGCCACTCGGCCCGACTTGTAATTTGCTGCGGCGTGCCGCCGGGGATGCACTCGTGCTCCAGGGTGCCACTCTAAGCAGCCAGTTGGTAGACTCTATAGCCCACGGAGTCAACACTCCGCCCGGTGAATCTTGTTGTTGGAGACCCCAAAGGGCTCTCTAAGAATAAGGCCCCATGTAATGCGTACCAGAATCATCGTGGCGGCTAATGCTGATCTTCCCTCACTGACATCGTGGATCCCCCTCCGAACTGGGTAATCACGTTAACCTACAGTTCGAACCACGGCGTGAGTGCTAGTTGGTTGTGGCAGGGATGTTGTCCGCACGTCTCCCTCAACCTCTCTGTAATTTTGTGTGGCCCCTTTATTCTATATGTGAGTCTGGTCGGCGAGTTATCGTCAGCCTACATCATAAAAAATCATGTCATACATGTCCATGTCATATCATCTAATCATATGCTCTAATATCACAGTAAAAAAATCGAAACCTAATGGCACACTCCTTGACTTGATCCTGAGTCCAAGGGGTTCCATGATGCCTCTGCATCCTGAGTCCGAGAAATGCACCAGAAAGCGAGTCGGAAGCACTGTCCCGTAAAGGTGGTAAAAACATCATCATATAACTATCGCGTAGAAAAGTTTATCATCATAAAATCCGGATCTGCGAGCAAGTGTCCTCAAAATAAGTTTTGTAAGTGTGCGGGCGGATGTTACAAAGCTTCTAAGAGTCATTGTCATTACAAAATCTCGGTGTAACAAAGATAAAGCTTCAAGGTCGTTACAAAGCTCGGGTAGTCTAAAATTTTGGAAGCTTTTTAATATCATTACAAAACTCAGCCAGTCCACAAAAGCTAAAACTTTTAAAGGTTGTTACAAAAGTTAGACAATCCCACAAAAGCTAAAGTTTACGACCATTACAAAAGCTCAGGCAGCCACAAAAGCACAAAATCTAATTTACATACCGTTGCAAAAGGTAGAAAGCCCAATTTCTGGTAAGAAAAATCGAAAGTATAAAATCTCCAATGAAACTACGTGTTTCTCCAACAAAAAACACGTATTTCGAGGCATCCATGATTAAATCCTTTATCGTGTTTTGGGTGATGAGAGACTTATCGTCCTTCACTAATGGCGATAGGTAATATCATCATCTTTCATTAGTGATAAGTAATGATGTGAGCAATAAGTTTTTATTGAAAATATAAATCAATAGTATAAATCAATCGTTAAGAGTGATGAAAAGGGGATGAGATTATTTTAGAAATTTTTTAAATGAATTTTTTATGTGATGTATAAATTATAATTAAAAATAATTAAGTAAACATAATTAATAACTATTTATGAGTTTTTTTTATCTAATCTCTTTAATAAATATATATATATAGTAATATAGTAATCATTGATCATTTTAATGAAGTAAGATATGTTTTGATTTTTATTCTTCATTTGAAAAACAAATAGGGTAGTGTTATTTACTAGTTGAAAGAGTATGATAGTGGAAATAATGTTAATTTAACATGGAAGTTTTTGAAAATGAAGGAACAATATATGTAGAGTCTTGGAGATTTTTGAATCTTTTTGTACACATAGATTGTGAATGGAATTCATGACAATGTCATTAAAAGTAATTTACAATAGTAGCTTGTAGAAATACTATGAGTCAAAAGGTAAGTGTAGTAATATAGAAATATGGCGGATAAGCATAAGGGGCCTAAAATAGCATCCTGCTTACATTACATATTTCCATATTATCACCTCCTTATTTGTCATTTGGTGTACTTATATTACATTCATGCAATCTATAGTCTCTTCCCTCCATCCCAACTCTCTAAAATGCATTCTATTTGGAGGTTCATTGAATCTTATTCCTTGGAGTCAATGGGATGATTTTCTTGAAGTTTGTTACTAAATTTTTTATCTAAAAACATGTGGGTGAAATTGAACTTTGTTGAATGATTGGATAGTTGATCTACATCAAAGAATCATGCTCTCAATATTACACGTATTTATTAAGTGTTTTTTTATGTTTATTAGGATTTCTTAATAACCCTCTATAATTGAGTGTGTTCCCACAATTTCTTAATGAGATTCTTCTTTCAACCCCGAAGGTTGAGTATGTTTAAAGTCAGGTCTTCACATTAGATTTAGTTCACCTTTGGAAAAGGTTGACCAGTGTCCTTGATTTCCCTTTGAGCTCTTAACCATATGTTATGTAGTGAGAAATTTTTAGATTCATCTTTTATATTATTGGGTTTTAAGCCTTCCTCGATGAGCACATGATAAATCCTTAGGTTACTTAGGTTTCTTTGGATAATAATCATCTAATAGAAAAAAAGAGGATAGTCATTTTTTATCGACAACATCTTTGTAATGATTTTTCCAGTTCATAAATTGAATCCTGCTTAGCAAAGTTTGTGATTTGTCTTCTACATTCATTTATCAAGTAATAAAAAATAAAAATCTTCTTTACATTTTCTTTTATATAATATTTAATTATATCCATTATTATAAACTAATTAAAATCATATTTTAAACATAATATAATGATTTTTTAATGGTATAGCATTTTATATTTTATATAATTATTACACTTATATCTTATGTATTATTATAATAATTTTTATATTTTTAAACTTAATATATTATTATAATTATATTTAGATTTGATATTCTATGCTCATTGTCCCACAAATAAAGAGGTTTCATTCATCAATTTAGTATTGGCTTGTGGTGACCTTTAACTAAAATAGATTATTAGTATTATTGCTCTTATTAAAATACTCAAAAATAAATCTTTTATCTAAATCAAAAAAATAAATCCTTAATAACATAAAATATGATTTAACTTTCCTTTTATATAATATTTGATTATCTCACTTATTTTAAACCAATCAAAATAACAAATTATTTTTTAAACATACTAACCATTTAGTTTTAGATAATATATTATTTATATATTTGTGTAAGTATATGTATAATTATTATAATAAGTATATTTAAAATTTTCATGTTATAGTATGATATATTTTTGGAATGGAAATGATACGATCGTTGATACATTAGCCATCAGGTCCCTCGATACCTCCTCATAGGATTTTTTCTCTATCGACAAAATTGAATTAGAGCATCATTCTTCCAGATGTCGACCATCAATAGATTCTTGAACAAGCATCAATATGGTAATCATTGATGCTTGCAGTGGTCACCTATTAGGTATGTCCACCGCCCAAATAATCATTCGACATGGTACTTCTATCCCGCGTTGTTTCATGATTGCATCCACATTGTCAAGCTGATGTGACAAATGTCACCTTTATGAAAACAAAGCACGAGGGCCACCAACTCTTCTACATCCAATCATCACTGCCATTATTTATGCCGTCTGACGCGGTACATGGCATGTCATCCTCCATCGAGTAATGGAAACAAGTACATTGTCATGGAAGTAGATTACTTTTCCAAATGGGTCGAAGCCATACCCACTTTTCAAAAATATCGTTGACACAACAATTTTTGTTTTCTTCAACCATGTCATTACCAGATTCACGGTCCCACTATAGTTAGTGTTGAATCACAATAAACAATCTGAGGAATGAGATCTTCTTGAGAACTTTCTTCAAAATTAGGATTCTCGGGGTTTTCCTCCTTATGGTATGTAGTCCAATGGATAAGTTGAGGTTGTTAACAAAGTCGTCAAAACCATGTTAAAACCTATTGTCAATAAACATAAGACAACTAGCATCATATGTTGTTTTATGCATTATGGGATTATCTACGTCACCAAAATACCGGTTTACAACGTTCCACATATCATCCATGGGATGAAGATCTACCCTCCTATAAGTGAAATCCCATGTTGCTCTGTCATTTGAATATTACGACAACTCTAATGGAGCAATGCTTGTTGACCTTAAAGTTACTTGATGAAGATCATCGATTTCCATTAAACACATTGAGGCAGCTAAAAATGGTCCAAATCCACCTTCGACTGTCATGTTAACCTTATCTCATTTAACAATGGTGATCTCTTGTTAGCCTATGATATACAAGCCCATGATACACAACCACGGGAAATTGGAATCATTATAGAATGGACCCTTCATTGTCCAACACTTCCTCACAAAGGGAACATACATCCTTGCCTCTTCATAAGGATACCCTCTCAAATAACCCACATTAATATGTTGTACTTGAACAGGTTTTGTGCTTAAGCATAGCCCCTCTATGTTAGGTTTTTCTTTGTGCACAAATTTGTAGAGTTTTATAGTCTTCTTTTCACCACCATTCCCTCCGCGTTTGATCTATCATCCATGTTATGAATAGATGCATCATCCATAAGGCTACCACATTAGTTACGTTGAGGATGTCATCCACTGGACACAGAATCTCACTTGATACGTCTCTCTACCACCCGCTCATGAACTTCTCCACTATAGTGGCATATGTTTGGGATCAGAAACCAAAAACCAAGTTGAATATGACATCATCATTGGTTTCCTCACTGAGGCCAGTCATCGTCACATGCATGACCTTAGAATTCTATTAGATTCCCAACTGCTTGTCTGCGCAACTCCATGATGTATATCAGAGTTGATCCTTTTCCTCTTTCCCAAATAAGCGCAAGTTAGACTCTTATCTCCTAACTTTGATTCAATCACATTTAAATATATTCCAAGACGATTTAATCAAGTACTTTGGAATAACATGGATAACATAGTATTAGATTGACATTTATCATATTAACACAACATCTTTTATCACTTAAAGCATCATACATTTTGTCACATCATATAGAAAATACATCATAAGCATAAAAACATAACACATGAGAGATATAGATAATCAAAATATATGTCATATATATATATATATATATATATATATATATATATATATATATCTGAGAGAGAGAGAGAAATAGAGAGATATTAGGTCATCGGTGTTTAAAAAACATTACATATACATCGTTCATCGGTCAGTGAGTCCCCCCACCCTATAGATTTTACAAAATGGGTACCCCCTACCTATACAAAATGGGTATCAGCTACACTATAAAAATGGAGTGAGCCTATATATATAAAACCAACACTCACGGTGCCCCCATATCTCCCCTCGGGTCTTTTTTCACCTAGAGGCACCCCACCAGCTAGGGTCCCTCCAACTCCAGGAGGCCTCCGACTAGTCATCATTATTCGTAGCTATTGGCCATTTCGATATTAATCAGTCACCACTCCTCTCATGCCTGCACTACTCGGGTCCTCCTCATCCTTGATGTGGGACCACATGCCCTCATCTTACACCTGCAACACTTGATGGAAACACCAGCATGGGTGGATCTTTGCATCCTCAACCTCCCTATGGCTCATGTGATGGTCCAACACTAGCGTCATCTCATCTTACATCTCTCTCCCACCCTAATCTCTACACATGAAGGTCTCACTGTTCCCCAGCAAGCCAGATCCCTGACCATCTCTACCTCATTGTAGGGTCCCACACATCTCCAAAACAACACCAAATATAGTGTCAACATCCATATGTGGTGATCTTGGCAGGAGAGGGTGAATCAGTATTAACAATTTAAAACCTTTTCAACTTATGCTTAAACCATTCAACTATCAATGAGCAATGAACAATAGTATAAGAGTTACCAATACACCATAATACAAGATACTAGTTATAATAAAAATGTCGACGATAAAATGCTAGAAATGGCCGGAATACTTGATGGAAATATCCGGTATAATCTTCACAATATCTGAAATGATATCTGATAGCAATAGAAAAATCACTTTGATTGAGGAGAGGCAATGTTCATGAGCCTCTTAGAGGGGGAAACCTCCGGTCAGAGCAACTCTCTATTACAATAATCTCAAAAACTAGGGTTCTCATACCCTAGACTACTATTTATACTAAATATTTATATTAAGAGAAGCATCTAGGAAGATCCTTCTAGAAGCGAAGCTTCTATTATGTCTTCTACATCCATGCTTATTCTATTTTATTGAAAGGCATTATTAATATTGACCTTTATTACATCGAATACATTGATATACCTATGTAGGTTGGGACATAATATGTCCTTATAAAACAACTTAATCCTCGAGGCTTGGAGATAATGGAAGCTAACATGAATGGTATTTGGTTTCCCCAAGTGGCATTGTTAGAGTCCCATATATTTCCATACTAGCACTTCCTTGATGGTTCTCAAACATAGGCGACGCTCACACTGGCCCAAAACTGCTTCTAGTTGTAGCCAATTGGATCCTTCTTCAGCTAGCTCCGGAAGGTTGGTTTGAATTCAGCACTTGGTTCCAATCACCTTCTAACAAGCATGAAACATGAAAAACAAGATGTCTTATCTTATTTGGGCTGACTAAGCTGATATACAGCTTGTCCCACACTCTTAGAAATATGCTTAGGGGCATAGAATTTGGGTGCCGACAATCACCGGCCTTGAGGAAGTTTGCTTACTTATGGTTCTGATCTCGAAGCTTACTGATGCCCTTACGCAAATTAGCGTTGGTGACCTTGATCTGCTTCACTTCATTCTATTTTTGTACCATGACCAAAGTTCTCTCTTTAAAATTTTGAAAGGATATCCCTCTCCCGAGCTGTAAGTGTTTCTCAACCTCCCCCTAGACGCTAAGGTATCCGATAAGTATAGAAGGTGGCTTTCCATATCACTTCAAAAGGAGTCTATGCGAGTGGTATGGTATGTGATGTTGTACCACCATTCGGCAAGGAGTGAACCATTTAGCCCACTGGTGTTATTTTTCATAGGCAAAGCACCTCGCTATATGTTTCAAACACTTGTTGACAACTTTGACCATCCGTTTTGGGGATAGTAGAATCATCTTGAGATACAATTATGTACCTTGTAGCAAGCAATTCTAAAAATTGCTTGTGAGAGTTGGTTCTCGATCAGAAACAGTAGAGTTTGTCATGCCATGAAGTTGAAGACCTAGTCCATGAAATTTGAGCCACCCGTGGATGCAGCAAATGGGTGGGGAAGAGCGAATTAGCATGCTTGGAAGGCGATCCACCACCACCATTATGGTGATTTATTCTTGATTTGGGTAAGCCTGTAAAAAAAATCCATAGAGATATCCTTCAAATGGCGGAAGTCCGAGGCCGGTTGGAGGGTGCCTAGAGATTTGATTGTTTCTCCTTGTTGCATTGACACACCTCACATTAAAGCGACAAACTTACGGATGTCATGTTTCGCCTGCATCCACCACGAGAAAAATAGCGTTTGGCTTCGGTCATATGTTTTAGTGAATCTGATTACTTGTGGGTGTAGCATGAAGCTCAAAAAGCCGCCAGATGGATTTGAGCTTGGATTGTTTATACAAGTGACCTTTGTATCGAAACTCATAATTGAGCCAAGAGTATCCTAGAGGGCAGACCTTGTTCTGCCGATTCTTTGGATCCCGGATCACGGGGAACTTTTGGGATCTTGGAAGTTCATTCCTAAGCATAGCTTGGAATGTCGAATCTGATGAAGGGAAGAAAAAAGGGATCCTTTGTCTTCATGGCTACCATGGATGCATCCGCCGCGACATTGTCTTTTCCTTCTTGTAAATGATCATAATCATATCCAAACAACATGGTCACCCATTTTTGTTGTTCACGGGAATCGTTGTTCGAGTACTTGAGGGCTTTGATGATTACGTATTAATTTGTAGGCGTTACCCCGAGAGATACCAGCATACAACTCAACGACATGAAAAATCACCAACATTTCTTTTCATAAATGGGTTTGTCCAAATTCTTTTCAGAGACGGTTACTTTCTAGTGAAGGCCAAAGGTTGACCCTCTTTCCTCATAAGGACGGCGTCGATTCCTTTCCATGAGGCATCACATTCAAACAAGATGCTGCTTGAACTTCGGGAAGGCGAATCGAGTGCTACACATAGCCGTCAGGTTTGAAAAGCAGAGCGAAAATTGCTGGAGTCAGTGAAAGAGTTCTTTTGGGAGGCTGGTGAGGAGATTTGTACAATCTTTCCATGGATTCTTATGAACTTGCGATAATACCATGTGAGGCCCAAAATCCACGTATTAACAAACTTTTGAGAGTCTTTGGAGTGCGGCCGATCTTGCATAGCTTCAATCTTTTTGGGTCCACCTTGGCGCCATCCTTTTCCACCGGATGACCCATTCTACTTACGAGGCACCAAAAGCACATTTGGATTGTTTGGGAAAAAGTTTGAGAGGTAAATAGAGAGAACTTGATCCACATGAGTAAAGATGAATTACGTCGGGTTTTATATATGAGGATATCATCAAAGAAACTAAAGACAAAATGGCGAAGAAAGATTGGAAGACATGGTTCATGAGGCTCTAGAAGGTGGAGGGGGCATTTCACAAACCAAAGGAGCATGACAAAAACTCATGAAGTGGCCCTCATGGTGAAAAAGATGTCTTAGGAATATGGAAACCTCTTTCATGCATTATCACGGTGATAGCCCGGCGAAGATCAAGTTTGGTAAAGGGTGGGCACCACTCAATTCATCCGGGGAGGTCATCAATGCCGGGAATGGGAAATTTGTCTTTGATGGATTGGTTGTTGAAACCGCGAGTCGGGACACATTCTCCAGAACCTTCTTTCTTGAACCATGGCAATGGGAGGAGTAAGGGCTCTTACTAGGACGAATGACTCCGGCAAGAAGGAGTTCTTGGACCATTTTAATCAATTTCATTTTGTGCAAAGGGGTGGCGAAATGGGCGTATGTTGGGGAGGCTTCACAGGACAAAGGGAATGGAATGATGCTTGGTTTCTGCCGGAAGGAGGAGCCAGAATGGAAAATCTTGTTTGATGTTTAGAAAGGAGGGCTTGGAGTTATTGGGGCACGGGTGCAGGGTTTTATGGTGGCTTGTATGGTGTGGAGTTGGGTAATGACACCCGAATGACCTTTTGATCAATTTTTCCATGCGATGAGGCCATTGACCTCGGGGGAACCAAGCAGTGATGCTTTGGAATTTATATTTGTGTCCTCCTTGGTCAATTGCATGGATTTAAGTTCCTGAAATCCATGAGAATGGGACCAAAGTCCTTATCCATTCCACACCCAACACAATGTATAATAACCACCCATGTCAATAGAAACATATGAAGAGATTTGAGGGTGGTGAGTCACCCTATTTGGGAGATAACACATTTTCCATGGCCCTTAAGAATTTGGAAGAACCACCATTGGCAATCCTTGATTTGGAAATTGTTGACAACATGGATGTAGCAATGGATTTCTTAGGCAATGCGGCGATGAATAAAGTTGTGGGTGCTACCATTATCAACTAGAATGATCACCGCTACGGTGCTTGATGTATACCGATTAACTTGAGGGTTTGAGTAGAGAGTGGTAGAGAGCATTGAGGGAAATGATCGGTTCCACTTGGCGGAAGGAGGGTCGGAGGGAGGGTCTATTTCAGAAATTTCTAGTGACTGAGCAGTGTCAACATCGTCTTCTTGAATAATATCCTCAGAGATGGCCATAAAAATTTTGTTCCTACACTTGTGTAGCACGAGAAATGTTATCCATCCTGAAAATTATATGAGAGGCCTTTGAGTTGGCGTTAAATGCATTTCATCCCTTGTCAATTTTTGGATTTTTAATGTGGCGGAGGGAGTAGTGGGGTTCTTGGTTTAGGTAGGGAAATAAAGGGAAACTGAGTTTTTGAGATGAAACGATTTGTTTTGCTTCTTTAGATTTGTTGGTAGCCTCCACCAAAATTAAGTAGGTATAGCCATGAGGACATGGGCCCAAATAATCTCCTCCAGAAGTGCTTGATAAAACACTCTCGAAGCATCAGTCATACCCTCGTTTCAAAATCGAGGATGCTCAAATCGCGACTGAAGTCTTCTCTTATTACTTTGATTTCTTCAATTTTCTCAAAGGGCCCAAATGGTTGGTAATGGGTGTCAAGGTGTTCGTAAAGCTTCGGCCAATAGAGTGGGTCAAACAGTAACTCTATATTGAGAAGTTAAGAAGGAGTATAATGGTTGTGGGGTTATGCTGAATTAGAAGAATGTTCGCGATCTTTGAAATCCCCAAATTCTAAACTAGAGGTATTTGCCAGCACCAGAGCAGGATATGCACATCAATAGATCTAATTGATGGTTTAATTTGTTTATGTTGTTGTTTATGTTCCCAAGGCTTATGTATTCAAGGGTTCTCTGAGACAAGGGTTGCCTAGAGCTCTCACGATATACATCGCGAGGGTCTAGCGTAGTACTTCATTTAATATCACCGGGGCACTAACTAGGAGGATATTTGTACCCTTAGCCATTATACCGGAGCTACCGGTACTAGAGAGTATCTTCAGGAGTGTTGTTCTCGGTGACACTATAGCAGTCCGGTGGTAGATAGGTTTATCTAAAGAGGCCTTAAGGAAATCCCCAAGTCGATCCGTACACAAGTGTTGGCTGATGCACTACCACTCAAGGGGTACCAGCAGGGGTTACAAGGGTGGCCAACCGGTCAATAAACCGAGAACCACTTGTATTTCCCTCGTGTATGAATCCCTCAACCCATGAGTGCTTATCGCGGCGTAATGACATATCTCGTGGCTTAAAGGCAATGGAATGCATACCACGAGAAAAATACCCACAATTCTGCAAAGGAAAGTGCTCATTTTACTTGCAAGATGCAGGGTTATATGAAATGTCTGAGCGAAATAGAAATGCTAGAAATGGGCTGAGAATACTTGATAAAATATCCAACATAATCTTCCATATTTGAAATGATATATGAAATAGAAATAGAAAAACACTTTGATTCATAAAGAAATGTTCCTGAAGCCTCTTGAGAGAATACTCTAATTCGGCGATTCTTTCTGTTACAATAATCTCAAGCTAGGGAGTTCTCACCCTTTCGACTCCTATTTAATAGACATATTTAGTATAAAGAGAAGCATCTAGAGGAGATCCTTCTAAGTGAAGCTTCTAATAGGTCTTCTTACATCGCCTTATTCTATTTTATTGAAAGACCTTATTAATGGTGACCTTTATTACATCGAGATACATTGATCTACCTAATAATAGCGGTGGACCTTAACAATAATACACCATACACAATATGTGAGAAATAATCAGTTTATTGTTCAATGGAGTAATGACTTCCAAATTTAGCTACAACTTCCAAATGTAGGGGAGGGATAAACCTCAAAGAAGAGAATCTGACCTCAATATAAATTTGAACTCTCCATCCTTGCCCCTTCCTTCCCACCCAAGAATATGTGAGAGATAATAAAACTTTACATTAAATCATCACTATCAACCAATCATCATAGAGACACGATGAAAATGTTTCACGAGACTTCTTCAATTTATGCAATTCTTCAATTCTTGGAGTACTTTCACGATCCACAGCCAAGATAATATTCCTCAATGTATTCTTTGAAACCCTCCAATTTTCACTCTGCATCCCCCAAAGAGGTTATAGAAAGAATGGGTAGACTTTATTCAATTCTAGTTTGTTCAAAATACCCAATTTGTCTGACATTCCCCATGCTCAATATTTAACATCTTCCGATTTTGCAAACTCACACACAAGAAACTACGGTCCTCTTTCCAATGGAAGTGGTCCCTCCATTTGGATTATTATGAACAATTTATGACTATTTTACCAGAACACATGTTTATTGAGAGCTAGCAGGGTGGTCACAAACCCTATATTCCACCAGTGTATCTCCCATAATTATATTGAATCAAGAGCTGAAATTTTTACGGAGGTACCTTGATATAATGTTCTGTCTATAGTTACTTCACCATATGAATCGTTGTAGAAAATTTTTTTATAGAAAAAATGGTAAGATGACACGAAAATAATAACATGCCTTAGAAGACACATCACCAAAAGACTCCATCATTTCTTGAAATCCGGCCTTCTTTTTCCTTCTTCTTCCCTCTGAGAATTCAGCTTGTATCAAATGAATGTACAATGATATTGTTATACCATTTATGTCACCTCATTTTAACATCAGGGCCGACACGAAACTTTTTATTTGTAATTTTTTCTTTGATTATCTTGAGGGGCCTACATGTACAATTCACTGTCATCTTCAAAATTCATTTCTCCTCAACCATGAGGGATCCACATGGCGTTCCAAATACCACTTGAAATGGCATGATGTATACTATCCATTCATGGATTTGTTGTATATTCATGTGCATTTTTCCTTCATGTCCAAATACCTTTATCAATCTTGTGGTCCAAAACCCATGACTAGGGTTGACATCAATGATAACAACCAATCGTCCAACAATCTCCCCAACTTGTCATTGATGAGCTTACTCGTGCTCCCTATCATCATGATCCAATTTATCTCCCCTTTGAAATCAATGGAAAATGGTATGGCTTCTCCCAGGAGTTTAATGGAAAAGGTAATCTTCTTCTTTGGGGCTGCTCCCCTAAACATGTGGCTTAATCAATAATGCCTAAATCCTTATTTTTGGTCTTTGGGACATTTTCTTCCTTAGAATAATTTTGTGTGGCTTATGTATTCTCTCTCTTCTTTATGTCTAGGTTGTATATGTTGTTAGGTCTTCTTGTTGGAGTTGCAGCCAATCTTCTGAGTAATTTTCTCTGATTTTTACATTTTTAGGGAATCAAGCGTGGAGTGTATCCTTGATCCCGCACATTTTACTAACAACTGGGTAGATTATGATTGGTCTTCATAATAGAACATTCTTTACTTTTACATTTTCTTAAAGCTCTACTACACCTTCTCAAAGTATTTTTTGGCGGTATGAGTCATCTCCAAATGAAAAATTACCACCCTTTCTCTTCAAGTTGATGAATTTGTCTTGATCCAGGTCATGTGTGAAGAACATCCAGCGTCTATGTACCATTCATGTTCTTTTTTACATTCTTCAGATTGAGGGTCCAATGCTGTCCAAAATATTCATTGTTTGGAATCTCTTTCCTTATCCATCTGTGGTTGGCATAGGGACATCTTCATTCATATATCGCAATCTACCGTGCTTTGTGACCAAGATAATTGCATTTGTAGCATGCTATATTTTGTCCATCAATTGGTAAAATGGATTATAACTTTTGTTGACAAATCCATGACTATTTCCATATCTTACGTTTACACCATTCATGTTTCTTGCGTGTTGTTCCTTTCATTGATTTTGCAATTGATTTCCTTATGTCCAAAAATTTAGCAAGTATAATGGCTGACCAAAGAAAGAAATTCGATACAGATTAAAGTGGGCTTCTTTGTGATGTAGTCCATGCGGGTTCATGATCTATTCTTCGTAGTTTCCTTCATATTGATTGAATCTTCTTTGATTCTTGAAGGTAGGAGGTCTTATTGGATATTCATCTCTTTTGTAATCATTCATTCTTTACGGTATCCTGGTCCACTTCTCATCGAGGTATACGTGTAGCTCTTTCTTCAACCTTCTTGTTGTTATTTGCATCTTCTTTGTATGAAGTTTCAGCCATACATCAAGATGTGTTAAGTATTTTGGAACTTGAGTTTCTTAAGCTCTTCCCTCAAAGACAGCTTTCTATTCAAGTTTCTAATCTTCTTCAACTTTCTTTATCATTTGGACCTTCTTTACTTCTTCTATTCTTCTTGCTTCTTGAAGTAGGGGAGTTTCAAAGGAAATGGTTTCTTCTCTTAGTTTACGAAGGTCTTCTGAAATTGTTTCTTTCGTGCTTTGTGACCAAGATAATTGCATTTGTAGCATACAATATTTTTGTCCATCAATTGGTAAAATGGATTATAACTTCTGTTGACAAATCCATGACTATTTCCATATCTTCTGTTTACACCATTCATGTTTCTTGCGTATTTTTTCCTTTCATTGATTTTGCAATTAATTGCCTTATGTCCAAAATTTTTGCAAGTATAACAATGACCAAGAAAGAAATTCCGATACCTTGGAGTAAGTGGGCTTCTTTGTGATGTAGTCCATCTGGGTTCATGATCTATTCTTCTGTAGTTTCCTTCATATTGATTGAATCTTCTTTGATTCCTGAAGGTAGGAGGTCTTATTGGATATTCATCTCTTTTGTAATCATTCATTCTTTCTGATATCCTGGTCCACTTCTCATCAATTGTCTGTGTAGCTCTTTCTTCAACCTTCTTGTTGGTATTTGCATCTTCTTTGTATGAAGTTTCAGCCATGCATCCAAGATGTGTTAAGTATTTTGGAACTTGAGAGTTTCTTAAGCTCTTCCTCAAAGAGACAACTTTCTATTCAAGTTTCTCACAATCTTCTTCTTTCTTTATCATTTGGACCTTCTTTACTTCTTCTATTCTTCTTGCTTCTTCGAGTAGAGTTTTCAAGGAAATGGTTTCTTCTCTTAGTTTCTGAAAGTCTTCTAATTGTTTCTTTAAGCTTACAACTGTCTTTTTACAACTAACCAATTCACTTCTTAGTTTTCTACGTGTGTATTTGAGCTTGCTATTTTCAATCTCAACATGCTTCAATTTTTTAAGATTCTCATCTTCTTGTTGAATAATTTTTTCTTTATGATTTTCTTCTTCTTCATTGGA